>JAJLUB010000148.1:0-23388 GCA_030564085.1 Nakaseomyces uthaithaninus | reverse complement strand
GGAATATTGGAACAGTTGAATATCCAGCTGTTGTATTCCCTGACGGCGGCGATGGTCGTGGTGAAGGTGGCAGACGTACATCTATTTTAGGACAAGGACGTACACGTACAACTAGTGGTGCAAGTCCAACAGGCAATGCTGTTGGAGGCACAGGAAGCGGATCTGGAAGCGGATCTGGAAGCGGATCTGGAAGCGGATCAGGATCGTCTGGTTCAGGATCATCTGGTTCAGGATCAGCTGGTTCAGGATCAGCTGGCTCAGGATCAGCTGGCTCAGGATCATCTGGCTCAAGATCATCTGGCTCAGGATCATCTGGCTCAGGATCATCTGGCTCAGGATCGTCTGATTCAGGATCATCTGGTTCAGGATCATCTGGTTCAGGATCAGGCTCTGGATTGGAATTGGAAACAGAGGTATCTGCGAATAATAGAAGGACATCAATTCTTGCCGAGGGGCGCACAAGATCAGGTTCACTCCTTCAATTTGAAGCTATGGGTAACATATACAAATACAACAACAAGTACAACATATTGTTGATACTTATTTCTGGACTGCTACAGATTTAACTTCATTTGCTAAGATAGAATCCGACCATCCCATTTTACCACTGACAGCTTCGAATAGATAATATGTAAAATAGATAATGCAACTAATATGAATAATAATAAAGAATACAAAAAATTACAAACAGGCATGTATAATAACCAAAATCAGTTTTATCAAATTTCACGCTTTGACGTGACAAAGTAGTCCAGCGATATAATAAATATTAAATCATCACTGTCCACGAATTAAACACGCGATTTGCTTTGTTTTCTTGTATCCACGGAGGTCCCAGTCTCTGTGAATGGGGAGTGTAAAGGAAAAGTGGTACTTCCGTTAGACCTGCACTATGGAAAGTATTTATTGCGGGTGTAATATACTAATTAACCCAGAATATACCGTTAATGAAGAAGTAAAACAAAGTATACATCATTTCGGCTACCTATTTTTTTCTAATCTTCCAAAGCTACCAGCTAATTGTGACAAAACCTCTAGTTAAAGCAGGTACTGTGGAATAACTGATTGCTATTTCAGATAGTTCTTTCAAAACTAATACTTTGATTCCGGTAGGATTGTAATAATACGAGAATTTTCAGAGAACATATTAGTCGCTGTTAACAGATTACATAAACTTTTGAGGGCAACTAAATAATAAAGGAAAATTAAACTTTAACTTTTTTACTTTTTTTTGGGGATAGAAGTTGATATTGAAAAGTAGTCTGTATATTAGTTCAGGCTACAGATAAAGAACAATATTCGAGTTATTAGTTACTAGATGTCTAATAAAACTGATAGGTTGGGAGCAGGCTCTATTCTGACTGTAGGAATGAGGCTCAAGGACCTTGAAGCAAAATTTTCGGAGGACGGAAAAGATGGGCCCAAAAGTCAAATTCAGGCGAGACTGAAAAAGGTAGAAGGAGCAATACTACCACTTAGACTACAATTTAACGATTTCACTCAAATTATGTCCAGTTTGGATGAAGAGAAACTCTCATCTGTTAGCAATGAAGAAAAATTTCAATTGATAAGATCGAAGGTGTTAGGTTTATCGGATAGACTGCAGTCACTGTCATCAGAATTCGAAGAGTTACAGCCGCTTTTTGCAACTGTTAATGAGTACTCAGAGAAGTATAATAGCAAGAATTTCCAAATGCTGGAACTGCTAAACGGATATAACCATATGGGGAAAGCAGGATCAGGTGCAACAGGTATGCCAGCAGTAGGTTCTGGAACCCCATCAAACGCAGCGACTTCTAACCTAGTTACGTCAAATGCCCCCAAAAAAGTTATCAAAAGTGCACCAACTCCAGGTGCAAGTGTCACGACACCTGGCAATTCTATCAATATATCTACTCCTGGTTCAGTTGCAACACCAGCAACACAAACAAAGAAACCTAGAAAGCCTCGACAGACTAAGAAGCAACAAGCAGCTGCGGCAGCAGCTGCCGCAGCAGCTGCACAATCGCAGATACAAGTGCAAGGAACGAACCAGGGGAGAACCCCTAGCATAGGAATAGCTTCGAATTCTGGAACACCAATTTCAACCAGTCATAATATGAAATCAGTGCAAACACCTATTCCACCTAATTCAATGAATCCAATCGGAATACCGAATACTTTGGGTATGCAAAATGCAGGTGTCTCACCTGGGACAATGATTTCAAAGGGTAAAGAAAATCCAAATTCAATGTTATCACCATTGGCGGGTTCTGCTCAAATGAATCAAATGTTTAACATGACCAACCAACCTAATCAGTTTCAAAATCAGCAATCTGTGGGTAATAAGATGGGGTCTCAGTACAATGAAAATAACACGAACAACATGAACAGTAATATGAACGCCAATGACTTAGGGATGGGGATGAGTACTCCCTCAATGAACTTAAATATGGGTATGGGGATGAACATGGGTATGAATATGAATCAGATAACTCCCGCAAATATCCTGAATATGAATAGCACCAAGCCTGGGAATGATAATTTGCAGCATTCAATCAACAATGGTAATATGATGATGATAGATCAAAGCAATAACAACAATACCAACACCAATGTCAATGATGGTGATAACAGTAACAATCCAAAGAATGCATATGATTTGGTGGATTTGAACTCTCTGGACTTATCTAGTCTGAACATGGACTTTTTGTAAGCTTTTGTCCACAAAACTGAAAGTACAAATTCCTCCATCCAATATGTGTACATTAGAATGCCAGTACTAAATGCACTAACGCAACTTGCGGATATTTTTGTGTCATTCCAGCCTCGAAGTGAGCTAAAAAGCTTGTTACATATAGTACCGCCTGGCCCTAGCTTCATCGTTATTAAAATTTCACGTGAAAAATTAACATATCACTACACACGTTATCTATTACTCATTAGTATCTTGCTTTTTTTTGGAAAAAAAATTTTTGCAATGGGTTTTTTTAACCCTCCTTTTATGACTCTCTGCAGGGTTTACTAAGCGTTCTTACAGATCATATCTAACAAGATGCTATCAACACAATTACACCTTCCTTCATCAACTCTTTTATATTAAGGTCAGTAATTGTCATTTGAAGAGATAAATAGAAGCATTACATCACGTCAAGTCTATTCAGTTTACTAGCTGCACTTATTATAAAAGGTCAAAGGTTACACCTCTAACTCAGCAAATTAAGGGATACTGGCAGGACTACATATTACAAATGTCCCACCAACTTAGACAAACATTTATCAATGCAAAAAAGGAAGGACGTAATGCTTTGGTTACGTTCATGACTGCTGGGTTTCCCAGAGTTAATGAAACCATCCCAATCCTAAAGGGTTTTCAGGATGGAGGTGTTGATGTTATCGAACTGGGCATGCCTTTTTCCGATCCGATCGCAGACGGCCCAACCATCCAAGTTGCAAACACTGTGGCATTGAACAACGGTGTTACATTAGCTCAAACTTTGGAGCTATTGAAGCAGGCTAGAAATGAAGGTGTCACTGTTCCTGTTATCTTGATGGGATACTATAATCCAATACTAACATATGGTGAGGAAAAGTTCATCAAAGACGCTGCTGATGCTGGTGCAAATGGATTCATCTTAGTAGATTTACCTCCAGAAGAAGCTCTCAAGGTGAGAAACCTAATGAAGAAGTACGGACTGAGCTTAATCCCACTTGTTGCCCCTTCTACCACTGACTCAAGGCTCGAGCTACTTTCAAAGATAGCAGATTCCTTTGTTTATGTCGTGTCCAGAATGGGAACCACTGGTGCCCAATCATCTGTTGCTAATGATTTGGGAGAGCTGGTCAGTAGAGTTAGAAATCACACAAAGGACACACCGTTAGCTGTAGGCTTTGGTGTTTCCACCAGAGAGCATTTCGAGTCCGTGGGCTCATTATCTGATGGTGTCGTAATCGGATCTAAGATTGTGACTTTATGTGGAGAAGCACCAGAGGGGAAGTGCTACGATGTCGCTAAAGTATACGTTGAGGAGATTCTGAATGGAGTGAAGCATACCGTTTTGACTAAGGATGAATATGATATGATGAAATCTGCTGTTGAGGAACTTGAATCTGATTCTGACCATCATGAATTCGAGGAAGAGCACAAACATCCAATCAGATTTGGTGATTTTGGTGGTCAATATGTCCCAGAAGCACTTCATGCATGTTTGAAGGAGTTAGAACAAGGTTTTGAAGACGCCATCGCCGATCCTAAGTTTTGGGAAGAGTTTAGATCTTTGTATCCTTATATTGGACGCCCTTCTTCGCTGCACAGAGCGGAAAGATTAACAGAACACTGTGGCGGTGCACAAATTTGGTTGAAGAGAGAAGATCTAAACCATACAGGTTCCCATAAAATTAATAATGCCCTGGCACAAGTTCTGATAGCAAAAAGACTTGGTAAAACCAATATCATTGCAGAAACAGGCGCTGGCCAACATGGTGTTGCAACAGCTACAGCATGCGCCAAATTTGGATTAAAATGTACTGTGTTCATGGGTGCAGAAGATGTTCGTCGTCAAGCTCTAAATGTTTTTAGAATGAGAATATTGGGTGCAGAAGTTGTTTCTGTTACTAATGGTACCAGAACGTTAAGGGATGCAACCTCCGAAGCATTCCGTTTCTGGGTCTCAAATCTAAAAACCACACATTACGTGGTCGGTTCAGCCATTGGCCCTCATCCTTATCCAACTTTGGTTCGTACTTTTCAAAGTGTGATTGGTAACGAAACAAAGGAGCAATTTGCTGCTTTAAATAATGGGAAATTACCAGACGCGGTTGTTGCTTGTGTTGGTGGTGGTTCAAATTCAACTGGTATGTTTTCTCCATTTGAGCATGATACCAGTGTCAAACTATTAGGTGTTGAAGCCGGTGGTGATGGTATTGATACTAACCACCATAGTGCAACTTTAACAGCTGGTAGGCCTGGTGTTTTCCACGGTGTTAAGACTTATGTTTTGCAAGACAACGATGGCCAGGTCCATGATACACATTCTGTCTCTGCAGGTTTAGATTATCCTGGCGTTGGTCCTGAATTGGCATTTTGGAAGGCAACTGGCCGTGCTGAGTTTGTTGCAGCCACCGATGCCGAGGCACTTGAAGGTTTTAAGCTACTCTCCCAATTGGAGGGTATCATCCCTGCTTTAGAATCATCTCATGCTATCTATGGTGCTTGTAATCTAGCTAAGACTATGAAACCTGACCAACATCTGATCATTAACGTCTCTGGTAGAGGCGATAAGGATGTTCAAAGTGTGGCAGAGGTATTGCCAAAATTGGGTCCACAAATTGGTTGGGATTTGAGATTTGAAGCAGATCCCTCCATTTCTTCGTCAAATTAAGACATGCTAAATATATATATATATATGTATTGTTTGAACATGGTTTTGACTCCTAAAGTATTTTCTTTCTAAATTGGTCTCTTATTGTTTTAATTTTTGCAAAAGTATTTAAGAATAGATAGGTTTATGGTTTTTGACTCGGCAACAGAACGTGAGAAATCAGAAGTTTTTTATTTTTTCATCGAGATTATAACAGTAGACAGCTGCTTTTTTATAGCTGAAGGCTGGTTAGCCTATCATTGAAGGTGTGAATTAGCTACTTTAGCTAGAAATATGATAAATATGAACACCAATGTTCATGAACTCTTAGTAGTTATTTATCTATAGCTGAATATTATATGACGTACTTCGATTTCCCTACAAACATTGTTGCTAGGTAAGCCCCGAAGAATGAATTTTTGAAAAGTTTCAATAGTAAAAATATACTACGGTGTTTCTATATTTTTATGAAACTTCTCAACCTCTATTGGTATCCTATTGTTACTTCAACAGTCTCCTATTGATTTCATTAAAGCCACCAACCAATGAATGCTATGTAGAGTACTGCGTACTAAAGACTCTTAAGTCACTTTTGATTATCAAAATCGAATATTATAATTAATATTTTTCAACTATGTAGGGATACTCATCTAATTACTTTACAAATGCAGAACTGTACCATCTTCTGGCAACCGGACTAATTTTAGTTCTCAGATTTGTCTGTTCTACACTAAGCGAGTGCTCATTATGGACGTTAGTGCATTGTTAAAACGCGACACATGGATCATATTCCGTAGCTATTACTGCAGATTGAATATATTGGAGATTATTAGTCCTTATAATAACTTACAAAACCAATGAAATAACAAATATCTGTGAAACAAGTGTGACACTCTCATAATAGCAATCTTTGTGCTGCTTGATTCTTCATCATAATTTTGTAACACCACTTTTTGAATTGTGTGCTTTTAATTCTCCTAGAAATCATGGTATTTCATTTTAACCTTTGCACATTTGTGTTTTGTTTATTATTCACCAAGTGCATTGCTTATAATTCGTTTGAAGAATATAGAGAGGAAATAAATAAGTCCCTTTTATGGGGTACTTATAGACCCAATACTTACTTTAGTGTGAAACCACGATTTATAGACGAAAGCCCATTTGTGATGGGCTTGATGTGGTTTGATGCTTTCTCTGAGAAAAATATAGGAAATATAAGGCATGTCATTGATCGTTATGACACTATTTCTCGATATGGTTGGAAATCATATGACCCCAGAATTGGTGGGGTGGAGGAAATTATAGATGACGCAAACAACCTTAATTTAAGCATAACATTCATAAAAAGCAAAGATGGAATGAACTGGATAGCAAGAATTTATGGTCAACAGTTAGATAAAGAAGTACCGTCTACAGGTTCAATGGTGATTTACTTAAATCAACAAATTACAGATGCAAGTAGCGAATCGAAACTAACCCAGATAGATGATGGACTTCTTAATAATTTGACATTCGATGGATGGTCTACTGAGCTAGGGAATTATAAAGTGAAAATAAATGACATAAAAGGCACTTACTATGATAGCAATACTGGTAACAAGCCATTCAAAGAAGGTGTTGATGCATCATCGACATCTCATTTATCCTTTCTGCTTCCTAATGTGAACTATTGGAAAGCAGATAATCTACTTAAAGAGATATTTTCAAGGACAATTTCGCGTATAACTAATGCCTATTTTGCCGAAAAAGATGAAGAGAAGAAGGCTGAACTTGAAGTTGACGAATCTGATTATCCGGATATTCTTCAAATCAGAAATCTATACGATTTTGGAGAAGGTAACTTCCATATGGTACAGAAAACCTTCGATTTGAGCGGTGATAATACAGAATTTGAGTTTGATGTTATCTACAACTCTGCTAACTCATCTGAAAAAATAAGTAGCAGTACTGCTAATGCCATAATACAGTCCGGATTGAACGAAATTGAAGCTAAATTCAACAGACATTTTGAAATTTCGAAAACTGATATCGATAAGACTGATTTTGTTAAGTCAACCTTGTCGAACTTGCTAGGTGGTATTGGATATTTTTATGGAAATCAATTGATTGACAGAGAAACTGTTCTAGATGAAAAGCACTTCAAAGAAATAAATTTACAACACCCTAATGAAGAAGGCCCTTATAGACTGTTTACCTCTGTTCCATCCAGATCGCAATTCCCAAGAGGGTTTTATTGGGATGAGGGCTTCCATCTTCTTCAAATAATGGAGTACGACTATGATCTAGCTTTTGATATTGCAATAAGTTGGTTCGATTTGATTGAAGATGATAGTGGTTGGATAGCTCGTGAAATTATTCTAGGACCCGAAGCCAGAAGTAGAGTACCAAGGGAATTCACGGTACAAAATCCTAATATTGCAAACCCGCCCACTCTCCTATTAGCTTTTGGGGAAATGCTACAAAGAGCCTCGGATATGTTTGATTCCACTGAATTTGACCCAGATTCTATTGAAGGCACGCTTGAACATAATAAGAAGTTTTTGGTTAAACTAAGTAAGAAAATTTATCCAAAACTTGTCAAACATTATGAGTGGTTTCTGAATTCCCAAAATGCTAATGTAAATGATTATGAAGAGGTGTTTGATGAAATGGGTATCTCGGATAACATTCACTTTTCAAACTTTTATGCATGGGTTGGTAGAACATATACACATTGCTTACCTAGCGGCTTTGATGATTATCCAAGAGCTAACCCTCCAAGTAATTCAGAATTACATGTTGACGCGCTATCTTGGGTTGGTGTATTTGCAAGATCATTGAAACAAATAGCCATTATCCTAGACAAACATGAAGATGCTCTAAAATATGAAAATACCGAGAAAAATGTTATCGATAATCTATTGAATCTTCATTGGAGTGAAAAGGATCAATGTTTTTGTGATGTTACAATTGATAAATTTGGAGAGGAAGTAGTTTATGTTTGTCACGAGGGATATGTCTCGCTACTCCCTTTTGCTCTGAAATTACTGCCAGATGATTCCGAAAAAATCGATGGTGTGCTTAAGTTAATGTCAGACAAGAGAAAGTTGTTCTCCCCTTATGGATTGCTATCGTTATCCAAGCAAGATGAATATTTTGGCACCGAAGAAAATTACTGGCGTAGTCCTGTTTGGGTAAACGTTAATTATTTATGTCTGGATGCTTTAAGGTTTTATTTTCCTCAGATATATGCTAAAAACCCAGAATCTGTCAAATCGAAGAGACCAATTAAGACAGTAAAGACAGCGGTGAAACTATTTAAAGATCTAAAACATAACCTTGTGAATAATATCTACAAACAATGGAAGGAAACTGGTTATTGCTACGAGAATTACAATGCCAAAAATGGCTGGGGATCTGGAGTTAAGCAATTTACTGGCTGGACTTCTTTAGTTGTCAATATCATAGGGAAATTTTAATTGCTATCATCATGTGAGAAGTCTTATAGTGAGCAGAAGCTCAAAAATAAATACTCAATATTCAAATCTCGAGCGAGATTCTTCCTTTTTTATTGATTATTGCGGTTTTCGAATATATATTCATCTGTTGATAAAAGTAAGAAGTGGGCCGTTTCAGATAAATACCTCATGTTCAATCTCCGTTCCCGAACTTTAATCAATATCCAGATGGCAACAAATGTGCTGGCTCAAATAATGATACTGCGAGAAGATTATCGATGAGAGGAAAGTCAGCACAGCAACTTCTCTTTCTGAGTTCAGCCGAAAATCGACTTATCTTTTTTTTTTATTTTGTGAACGACACAACCAGCACGAAGATAATCAAGCAGGAAAAAATATGCTGGCTACGTATGATATGATCAGATTCAAATAATATGGGGTATTAAGCTTTCATTAGAATGCTGGCCATGTATAGTAGGTGTAAACACTGCTGGAGTTCCTTTTCACAGATATGATAAAACCAAACTGGTATTGTTTTGCATTTGATGGGTTATAGCCCATGCTTGTTTTTTAGGGTTTTGCTTGTTTATTTATTTATCTTTTGTTTCATTTCGCTGTTTAATTCTTTTACTGACAGCGATGATTCCTACTCAAATTTTGGCTCTGCTTGCTTCTGTGCCAAATATGAACAATAAAACATCCTAAGACATAACAAAAACTCTTGACATAACATGTTTTGTTGAGTAAAATATAATTGTAAACAATGAGCTAGCATCGAAGTGAAAGAGTATTGGGTTACCACTTTATGCTTATTTTTTAACGAGCAACTCTGCTTTGCTGGTTATTCAAGATGAAGTTCACAATCTCCAATTGATATAAAACCAGTCGGCAAATTGTTAATAAGTTAATTATTTTCCTTCTCTTATCCATTTATTATTATGCAACAGCATTATACTGTAATTAATTGCACGACATTCATTCTATTTAACGTCATTATAGTACAATACTAACGAACCAACTAGTTTTCTTTCATTTTACAGATACTGTACCTGTTTCTTTATCAGAAGATAAAAATAATAACACAGTCAGTTTTAGACCATTCGCTTTACAAATTAAAATAAAAGATCAAAGTTTATTTGAACCCCATTGATTAACGATAAATACAAAGATGAATCTATTTTCTCCATTGCTACTTCAGGTTGTTTTACTATTTGCATTTACTACTGCTCTTCCTATTAACTTCAAACGAGAAATTGTTACTAGACTACACACAGCTAGCACGACAAATACTGTCACGGACTTTTATTCGACTACTACGGAAGTTATTATTGCTCCTACCGTCAAATTTATTGTCAGCGGAAGTGTTACATTTACTACTACATTAACACCTGATGGAGCCAACCCAACAGCTGTTGCATCTACTATTACTAGCGTTGTTAATAATATTCAAACAACTGATGCTGCTAATTCTCAAAACGAAAATGACCAAGATATCCACAATAGTCAAGTATTTCATAATAGTGACAGTCAAGGACAAGTACCAGCTGCTAGCCAAGGTAGATCTACCACAACTCTGAATTCTGACAATACCTCCAGCGGACAAAATTCCAAATTGGTACAGAAGCCAACTACTAATGAAATACAAAACACTTATAATGCCATTAGCCACTCTACGACTGAGAGTATTGTTTTAACAAAGACTTCTCCTTCAGCGCAAACATCAGCAATCTCAAGCTCAACAACAACATTACAAAATATAGTCTCTCAAAGTGGATCATCAAGCAGTTTAAACTCCCAAACGGTTTTCACCATCTCCTCTGATTCTTCGTCATCGGCCACCACAACATCAACAACGACAATAACTCTTACTGAGATGGACACATTCTATACAACTACTTACACCACTTCTTCTGCTAACAGTCAGGACACATCAACAGATAAATCAACACTGACAGTGACAAAAAGTTCAGAGAGTTCTAGCTCTTCAGCTACCTCCAGCACGGCACCAAGCTCTTCATCTCTAATTCAAAATATCCCATACAGCCTAACATACTCTCCATACAATGATGACGGCTCTTGTAAGTCAGCTGACAGTGTTTACAGTGACCTAGCTCAAATTAAGGCCAAAGGTGTTGCAAATATTCGTGTGTACGGTGTCGACTGTAACTCTTTGAACACTATCCAACCTGCAGCTGCTAAGTTAGGCATCAGAATCAATCAAGGGTTGTATATTGATTCACAAGGTATCGATTCAATCGACAGCGGAGTGCAAGACTTGGTCAACTACGGAAAAACTTCCGGTTGGGATATCTTCGACTACATTACAATCGGCAATGAAGCTATCCAATCCGATTATTGCACAGTCGAGCAGTTAATCTCCAAAATTTCAAGTGTCAAGGCCATCTTAAAAAGTGCGGGTTACCAAGGCCAGCTCACTGTAAGTGAACCACCAGTGGTTTTTGAAAACAACCCAGACTTGTGTACGAAGTCCGAGATAGACTTTGTCGGCATCAACGCCCACTCCTATTTCGACCCTAACAGCAGCGCAGAGACCGCTGGTCAGTTCGTCAAGGGTCAAGTTCAGTTGATACAGAACGTATGCGGCACCGCAAATGTCATCGTCACCGAGACAGGCTTCCCCTCCGCCGGCCAACAGAACGGCGGAAACATTCCTTCTGTGGCCAACCAGTACATCGCCATCAAAAGTATCCTGGACGAAATGAAGCAGAGTGTCACAATCCTATCTGCATTCGACGACAAGTGGAAGGCAGAAGGACCCTACGGGATCGAACAGTCATTCGGAATTCTACAAATATTAGCATGAGTAGCGCACGAGGAAAACACCACCATCTATTCCTCCTCCGCCCATCTCCGCAAGTTCTCACTTGCCCTCCCCTACGTTCTCTAGTTTTTTTTTTTATCATCAATTTCTTTTTTATACCACATTACATAATCAATATTCAGCAAGTTATAGAATCAATTAAATCAAAGATACTAGTCCGACAAGAAAAAAAGGTTGTCTTGGTATGGCTCCCCGGGTACCAAGATATTTGCAACGTATCATTATGTAAGTACTGGTGACACAAACAACGGATTTGCCAGCAAAGGCTGTTATAGCTATCAAAAAAAAAGAAACAAGAGAATGTGCCAGATAATTTTGGTAGCCTGATCACCACTAAGATCATACCGCACACCTGTGACCCACATTACAAAGTGATTTACAGTTTACATCATTCCCCGACAACGGAAAAACTCTTTTCTCTTGCCCCACCCACCCCAGTAAATCCCAGCACAGACAAAACGCTATAGTTCTTCCGGAGTAACACCATAAGAGGTTAACCTCCCCACCCCCCCCCCAGACACAACAGACCAGCCCGTAGGATCCCTGTTTACTCTGCTTGTCCACCACACGGGCATCATCGTGGGGGAAAACCTGCGAATCTATGTCCATGTGTGGTCGTGTCCAGGGAAGGGAGAACGTGGTCTCACCGGAGCGTGGGGTGGTGCAACAGAAGAGGGCGCGGGGGGGTGGAGGGCGCGGAGCACCCGCACGGGCAGTGGATGCTTTGGTTCTCGGCCTGTCGCTCGCTGTGGAGAATGGATCGTGGGTCGAACCAAAACAGTGTAGCCAAGTACTGGTCCGTGCGACCTTCTTCGGGCAGCATGCGCTGGCTCCCACTTTCGTGGGGGTGTTCACTGCCGACTGCAGGGACTCGTCGCTGGACCCTGTGCTGGACCCCTTCGCTGGTCACTTCGCTGGACTCTTTCAGGACGTCCTGGTTAAGGATACGTGGTTATCTTTAAGAGCTGTGACCGTTGGACCTTTCAAAGGCAAGGCTTCTATATATATCGAAAGATTAGACACACTTCAATCCTGTCTCGGTGCTGGTAAACATCCAGGGACCAGCTGCGCTGCAAGTCAGGGAGTTTCTTGAATACTATTTATAATCACGTGTCGGTGTTATAAATTTTAATATTTTGATATTCCTTCCCAATAAAGCATTAATTGGTATAGAGGGGACGTCAAGGATGAAGACTCTTCTGCACCAGCGGAAGTTTGTTACGCTGCTGCTGGCGGTGCTGGCGGTCTCTTCCATCCTGGTGATAACGGTGCGGGTCCATGCATTTGGGGGCTCGTCGCCGGAGGGGAATGCTGTGATCAACAGTTTCAGCGGGAAGGGCTATGACCCGAAGGTCATCGAGAACCTCAGAGCGCACAACAGCGACGAGGAAAAGTACTACGAGCACTTCCGCTTTGCCAACGAGGACTCCGTGTTCTCTTACCTGCGGGACAGTATACAGCGGACGACGGTGGGGAAAATGGTGTCCTCCAGCTCTTTCAAGAAGTGGTTCAAGGGCCATAAGACCCAGGAGACCGTTCTGAGCAACTGGGGTTCAGCCTCCTTGTCTGATAGATGTAAAGTGCTAGTCAAAACGATGTACTTTGGTAGGGAGGACTGGACCACGAAGAATTTGAGAGAACCTTACAAAGATCATAAGAAAGGTGACGATAATTTCGTAAATACCATTGAACGTCTGAGGATATACGATCATTGCTTTATTGAGGGTGGGGTAGGAACTGAGAGTTTCTTTGAGGAGTTGAGAAATGAACTCGGGGTCGATGTTTATGCTGAGGATCTCCAGAAGAGAATGTTTCCATTTCTAAAAGTTACCCCCAAAGATCAGACAGAGTACATGTACCCTAACATTACTAATATATTGACCGGTGAACTCAAACACCAGCCAAAAACTAATGTACCCGTTCACCAATTCAACACTGACTTTTTACATAACTGGAGGAAATTATCTAGTGGTAAAGGTATTGTAACAACGCTGGGCAGAGCTCAGGTGCCAATGTTGAAAAAGCAACTTAATGTGTGGAAACAGATGAATAATACTTTTCCTATTCAAATTACATACAAGGATAACGAACTGGATAAAAATATAAGAGAGAAAATAAAAAAATTTGCAGTAGAAACGGGACAACAGGTTTATTTAATTAATTTAGATCCCATTTTGGATGAACACGAAGCCAAGCATAAAATTCATAGGTTTGACAATAAGTACCTTGCATTTCTGTTCAACACTTTTGAGGAGTTTATTTTTATTGATGTTGACGCGGTCAGCTTTGTAGATCCTGAGACGTATTTCAGCATGGAAAGTTACAAACAGTCCGGGTTGAGACTTTGGAGGGATCGTCGTTTCAAAAATATGAATCATGCTGGTAATTGTAATGCGGTCCTACAAAACAGTGAACCCACTTTCGAAGAACATATGCTTTTAGGATCAAATATGATTTTACGTCCAAGTGACCCTAGAATAACGAAATCTATGGATCCTCAAGCTGTTCTCTTAAGAGAATATTTTGAAAAAAATCAAATACATCATGTCGAGAGTGGCTTGGTCGTGGCTAATAAAGTGACCAAATTTGCTTCATTCCTAGCCGCTTTCTTTATCAATATAAATTCTGGATTTTCTTGGTGCTCATATGGTGATAAGGAGACTTTCTGGATGGGGCCATTGCTAATGGGTACGGATTTTTATCTAGATACTAACCCAGCGGCAGCTATTGGTAAAATTTTTGATCGTAGAACTAATGGAGGAGAAGATGTGAAGACCATATGTTCCACACAAATGGCTCATACAGATGAAGATATGAACTTACTTTGGGTAAATGGTGGTCTAAGAAACTGTAAATTTGATGACGGGGCTGAAGAAGATTTCAAACGTCATGAAGACCTCTTCAGGAATAAATACGGAAGCTTGAGTAATTTAGACACTTATTACAAGTCCAGTTTGGAGATAGATGGGTTCATTATTCCAGGAACGGACAACTTGAATTGGGAGAATTCAAAAGAATGTAAAGGATATGTTCATTGTGCCTCAGGTGTGCTTAATGATACACATCGTGGTACTACTGTGGTATACTTAGCACCTAAAGAATTAGAGAAAGTTAAAAGATATGTGTCTGCATATAATCAGGAATAAGCGATATTTCCTTTTATTTTCATTTTTTTCCAATTGCAATGCTTCGATTTTGCTGTGAATGTAAGATATAACCTGATGGCTTTTTTTTTTTCGCTTGATAATATTGTGGCTGTACAGTGTATATTTTATATGTACTATTTCGCAATTTAATTGTATGATAATGATAAATGATACCAAATTCTTCAGATTGTTTCTTTCCATGTTTGATAGAGCATGATCAAGTAAAAACTTACTAATTAAACTTTTTACTTTCATTATTCAATATTACCTATTATATGTGCTAATATCATAACCTGCGTGCACGAGTTAGACTCAAAAATATAGAAAATAGAATCTTATTTTCGATTTTTGATAGAGATACAATTTGGGATAAAATTAAATGCAACTTGGAGACAATAAAGACTAAAGCGAGACTCAACTAAAAACTGCATAACATATAATCAACTTTGATCGAGAGGATCTATTATTAATGCATGCTTGAAGTTCAAATTTGAAGCTACATTTAGGTTTAATTACCAAACTCTTTCGAGAAAATTGCGAAGTGAATAATATTACAGAGGCAACACTTGTTTTATATATCAATGGTATGTCATATAAAGTTTAACATTTAAGAATCCCATAGAATTTTTTCAATATTGATTAATAGTGGGCATATTTTGGTGTAGAGATTAAAAACGGATGAAACCCATTCTAATATGGTGAACGACATTAATTTATTTCTAACATATCTGATATGCGGTTTTAGCTCAGTTGGGAGAGCGCCAGACTGAAGAATTAACTTCGGTCAGTTTGTTATCTGGAGGTCCTGTGTTCGATCCACAGAAATCGCATTTTTTTTTTGACAATTTTATTTGACTCTACTTTTCAAGTAACTCACTAACAATGATTTATCATAATCCCGCCATTATGTACTGTTGTGATCGGACAGGTCACTAAATTTTTCCATGCGATTATTATAAAATGAATCCCAGCATATTATTAGGTAAACATATATTGCTAAGGGATTGCTGAACCCAATTGAGTGACCGCTACTAATATTTTAAAAAAACTCGAAGAATTTCAATTCGAAAGTTATACTAACTATCATGTTCGATAATGGTATCATCTAAGCCTTTTTATCCATACAATTGAATAAACTATATCAATTATAATTATACTTTCTTTTAGGTTTTATATCACCCGTAATCATTCGAGTGTGATTGTACCCTGTCTTTTCACGTGTTACACGGACGGGACATACTTGTTAGGTCAATTTGATCTCCAGATCACCTACGTATTACACAGTTATGAGGTCAAGAAAGCTGCCTTTTATCTAGCTGATATTTCATATTATTATTACCATCACTATAAATGAGTTTCAGAATAGCATTGAGTGGAGCTGTTCACAACATATATTCCATTAAAAAATAATTTAACATAATTATACAAGATTATATGTTATGAGCAAATGCGCTCGGCAAACGTAGAGTAAACAAATAAAATAATGCAGATATTTATTCGTATGCGCTTAAGCCAAAGCAGTCAAGATATCGGAGTCACCGGCATCCAAGATGGAGACGACACCAACTCTGAACAACTTACCGACAGCGGTACCCAACTCGTTGTTACCACCTTGGAAGTAGTAGACCTTGGTCTTGGACAACATAGCGTAGTATTCCAACTCGGACTTTCTCAAGACTGGGGTGTTGGCAGCAATGATGACCAACTTGGACTTACCTTGTCTCAAGGACTTGATGGTAGACTTGTAACCAAGGGTAAACTTACCGGACTTGACAACCAAAGCCAACTTTTGGTTAATGGATTCTTGGGACTTAACTGGGGCCTGTAAAAAAATTTTGTTCCGCTCTACTGAGAATATTCAAACATGACAAGGTGAAACTTCACCTTCGGGAAATTAAGAATATTAGTTAGGAAAAGAATATGTTAGTAAATTGCCTATAGTACATTGGAAAGATAAATGCTGTCATTTGCATTAGATTTTTTGCGATGTCGCACCCTTATCGGTTCTGAAACGCATCACTATAAATCTAATGAGAAGCATAATAGGGATTATAATGATACTGACCATCTCTGCGTATTAGTTTGGTTTGAATTTGATAGTAGTATTAAACACTCCGGTCACTATTGGTTCCTTTTACGTGAAAACACTACAAATAATACACAGGATAGGCTAAATATACGCACTCAGTGCCAATTAAATGTAAGTGTTATAACTTTGAATAACTCAAGGCATTGGTGGAACAGTGAAAAGTTTCTTGGTGATGCAATGCTGGAAAGAAAATTTTTTCAGCCGAGACTAAATTTTCAATTTTTTATGACTGCACATTGAGCACCCATACACTGCATATGTAAATTCCCTCCTGCTGTTCATTTTCCGGTCTCATCGAAATTTTCGGTGCCACCAGCAGCGTTATGCCGAAACAGGAAGTTTGTTTGCTCGCCCGAAGCGAAATCTTGGTTTTTCGGTGCATAATTTTTTTTTGCGTCCTTTTCTGTCTCCGCTCCCATGGACAGGGCCAGGTCCGCGGTGCGGAGCGGGCAGTGTGCTCTTCTCTCTCTAGCGACACTGGGGCACCTGTACCGGACGATCTGTTTGTTACGCAAAGGCTACTGCCACGCCCCGCCTACACCACGGTTCACTCACCCATCCGGGGGGGCTGGAAAGGCCCTGCCTGGAGCTGCTGGTGCGCTGGGCCAAGCACTGGTTGAGGCACTCCCTGGCACTCACCTAGGCTCCTGCCCGTGCACAGTACTGTTTGCAGCCTGGGAGGGCATGTTGCGATGGGTTCCTTGGGCAGTACCGGGGGGGTAGCATTCGTGCAGTGCTCAGGCTGCAACTGTAGCGGCAGTAGTATTGTTTGCGGTTTGCTGACACGCTGCTACGAGATGTTGAAACTTTTAGAATATTAGTGAAAAGAGACTATTTCTGGACTGCAGTTTGCGATTTATGCATTACTGAACAACAAAGGAAGGACCCCAAGTCGGAAAGAGTATGTTAATTGATGTTAAAAGTAGAGTAACCACGGGTGGAGGAATATAAGTGTGACGAGAACAATCACAGAGAGCTAGAAGACGGCTGTACCTGTTGCACTTGGTGTATTGTGATGGAAAAGTTGGACGTTATGCTTGAAAGATGTTACTGTATCACCTAAATAGGCTGGATTAAACAATGTGGTTTCGTGGAATTGTAAATGACTGCAAAAAAAATTATCGGTAATTGAAATATCACTACATCCGTGTTACAAATTTGACTATTGACCAATGAAGAATTAATTACTAACATTAGTTGTTTTTTGTTTTTATTTCGTATGTTGTATGCTGCAATCTCCCATCCAGTGAATGATCCAGTTAGAAATTATTATGTCAGAAAGTGAGAAATGCAAATTCTGTGTGGTTTGGTTTTCACTCAAATGTTTTTTTACTCCAGCAAGTTTGTTGGAGACACTAGGAGCTGAAAGAACTAATTGGAGGTGGTAAAAGACATTTTGTAATAACGGGGTTTGGGGGATTGTGAGTTAGCAATCTGGTTTGAAATTTTAGAAAGCAAATAAATGAATTTTTTGTGCAGAGATAAACAAAAATGAAGGTTGAAATCGACTCCTTTTCTGGTGCTAAGATCTACCCAGGCAGAGGTACTCTGTTTGTTCGTGGTGACTCCAAGATCTTCAGATTCCAAAACTCCAAGTCCGCTTCTTTGTTCCAACAAAGAAAGAACCCAAGAAGAATTGCTTGGACTGTCTTGTACAGAAGACACCACAAGAAGGGTATTACTGAGGAGGTCGCCAAGAAGAGAACCAGAAAGACTGTCAAGGCTCAAAGAGCTATTGTCGGTGCCTCTTTGGAATTGATCAAGGAGAGAAGATCCTTGAAGCCAGAAATCAGAAAGGCTCAAAGAGAAGACAAGAAGAAGGCTGACAAGGAGAAGAAGAAGGCTGACAAGGCCGCCAGAAAGACTGAGAAGGCTAAGTTGGCTGGTGCCCAAGGTTCCAAGGTCTCTAAGCAACAAGCTAAGGGTGCTTTCCAAAAGGTTGCTGCTACTTCTCGTTAAAGAATGTCCAGTTTTTATTACCAAACTCATTTTTTAATTTTTTCTTTACTTCTATAAATCATCACACAATAAAAAATAGGAAATACTATACTAATTTTATTTTTCTGTTAGATATTTGAAACAGTAGGTAGTAATGTAATCCTAAGTTGACCATAACCTTGTATTTTTTTCTTCTGTATTTCATTATAAGACTTGCTGCTTTGTGGAGTTTTGATACTTACAAGCTCAGTGTTTTGATATGAAACAAAACTGAATACTCTCTTTCATCCCTGACAGAAAGCATCACATATGATATAATGTAACGACGATAAACGATGATTTGAGAAATCTGGGGAACATCTTGCTAGAGTATTGACTAATTTTTTTTTTTCTATTTCATATATTCTGAAACAGCGATAGCAACTGAACAGAATGAAAGAGCTATATCACAATGTTTCTCTATGTTTGTGTTATATCTTAAGTCAGCCTGTCACGAATCGTCCCCGGCAGCCATGTAATTTCCCTTTTCTAGTAATTTACATGGTTTACAACTAAAGTCCGAGTAGACAAAAAAAAAGCTTGGAAATGCGAGCGTCTCAAAATTTTTGAATTTGAGGATATAAGAGGAAAATTTACGTTAATGGCTTAGGAGAAAAGCATTTATCATTCTAGTCAATTTACAATTTCAGTTTTATTGTGAGTACAAAAGGAGCATGGTATTGTTATCTTTTTCCTAAAAATATAACGCCCTTAGCATCTGGAAATGGTAGTAAGACAATGGACAGTTCCTGAGTAAGAATAAGTTTAAATAAATGTATTATTGTTGCTCTATTTATTTATTATTTCAAGTAATAAGATTTGCAATTGCACAAATCACGGAGACTATATGTGATGTCACAATACCACCTAATACTCTCGAAACTACACCTTATTCAACCTCGGAAACGCCTATAGTTGCAAATGGGAAAAAGGTTATTGGGTATTTCGAGTATTATCGATCTATCAAATACGTTAGCGATTGTGGTAATAGCAAACCAGAAGTTGTAACCAAAACTATAATAGGTTTCTGAAAGAATACAGTGACAATTATTTTCTTTGTTTTTAGTTTTAATTTATGTTTTATATAAAGAACCACATGTTCGTCAAAATTTAGCAATTATTCTAATACCAATGCTCTTGATTAATTATTTGGACTTCATTTTCCATGTCCTTTCCAATTTTGATGACCAACCGTATCCTCACTATATAGTGACGTAACCAAGAGATTCCTAAGTTTATAAGTTGTTTAAATAACACGTTTTGTTAGTAAAGTTGTCTTATTCTTAAAAAAAAAAAAAAATATGTAATTGATCTGACAGTCCAATTTTATCACATACCAAGAACTCATCTAGACTTTCCCCTTTTCTGACAACACCAGCCTCCTTCAATATAGTTTTGAGAGAAGTTATTAATTTCCTTCTTTTGACGGATTCATTTTCCATAACAGTTTGGAGGACTTTTAAAGATTCAATTTTAGATGCATTTTTTGGATTCCAATTGTCCTCCAGGGAAGTAATTTTACCTGCAATATCAATTAGCTCTTGTTTGTTTGCTTCAATTATATCCAATAGTTCACTGTTTTTAGGCGCTGAGCTGAGATCTTTGATCCTGTTTTGTAATTCATTCTTGTCTTTATTGAGCTTTCTATACTTGTCCCTAAGCTCAGTAACTAGTTCATAGGTGTAGTGATTGGGACCAACGCCTTCAGGCAAATTCAAAGGTTGTTCCTTGCAGCAATATATAGTTACCTTTCCGAACATTTTGAAGGCAATTCTACCTTCACTGGTCAAAAATTCAAGTGTTCTAATAACTACAGATTTGGGAATTTTACTGGTCTGTTGTAGGTTATTGACGATATCATTGACTGTAAATGGTTTGTACTGTTCGCATAGGTAATTTTCTATGATAGATTCAATATCTGTTTCATCTTTGCTTACACAGTGGCGTTTCTTAGGCGGCATAGTCTAGTTCGCGGCAAACAGCTCGAGACAATGTCAATTTGAAAAACCAACAAATATTATAAAACACTTATATAGGAAGAGCTCTTCTTTCTTTACTACTTCTTGCTATTCTAGACGTCAATATGCACATGATTGTTTTTACAGCGCTTAGATATCTTCTCGGACTACCCGAAGGCGCAGGTACAATGTGTATTCCTTTTTCTTTTTCTTTTTCTTTTTTTTTTTTTGTTGACAACATACTGATACGACCTTCGATCTCCATTTCCTTAGCTGTCATTCAATTCAAATTTTCAACACTACTTAAGGCTTGAGATATAAAATGTTCAATTTACAATAGTGTATATGCATAGTTGGAGAAATCACAGACCTTTGTTCATGCTTCTAGAAAGCATGTGTGATTGTCTGCGGCAAGACCTGGGTGGAAAAACACATACAACGCTTTGTAGTTCCGTTGCAACCCTGCAGCAAATGCCCCATAATCCACAGTTTTGTGAACCATCCTTCGCGCCCAACCGTAGCATCTAAAATGAGACACCAATGACTTCTCCATGAATGCGAGATTAAACTAATTAATTACTTGAATCTCTCGGAAAAACTTCAAAATGAAGTTTTTCCGAGAAAGCATAGAAGTAGATCTTCTCAGAAATACCTGCAGGAAAAGGACTTCTAGAAGGTCGCCCTCCAAAAAAAAAAAAAACAGTAATAAAAGAAAAAAGATATTATGCCTTCGAAGGTTCTGTGGACGACCCCGCTAGCTTTAGTGACCCAAATTTCTTATGCAAAACTGCGAGGAGGTGTCAAGAGTCCCCGCAGCAATAAGAGGAAGAGAGTTGCTGTGTGAGTGTAGAAAAAAGAAAGAAACAAGGCCATTGAATATCATTTGCCATAGGAAGAAGAAAATTTCACTAAAAAAATTTTCGTTGTGCCAAAATTCTTGTTAAGACTCAGCGTTGACGAAAAGTTACTAACAAAATTTTCTATCTCATGTAGAATTTTAACAGAACAAAAAAGCATAAAAAAGAAAGGAATGGTGATAGTCTGCTTTTCATATGGCATAATACAGGAAAAATAATATATATACAACTGACAAATATAAACCTAAACGAAAGGACTTGGTATTTACCCAACCATAGACAACTTTTTTCAAAAGACCGGCCAAAATAACTAGCTTTCCAAAATCATAATATTACAACGTGTAAAGGATTTGAAATTAAATTAAACCATTGATAAGGAGAAAATACTAGCATCGAGAGGCGGAGCTTTCTTTTTCCCGAGGTATATTAGAATTATAGATAGAGAGCATATATCATGTCCGACAATACTCCGGATTCTCAAACGAAATCCAAAGCTGGGAAAGGTGAAGATGCTCCAAGACCGCACGTTTGCCCCATTTGTGACAGAGCATTCCACAGGCTGGAGCACCAAACCAGGCATATGCGAACCCATACAGGTGAAAAGCCGCATGCGTGCGATTTTCCAGGCTGTATTAAAAGGTTCAGTAGAAGCGATGAGCTGACAAGGCACAGGAGAATACATACAAATCGCATGCCCAAGGGCAAGAGGGGCAGAAAGAAGAAACCCGAAACAATACTTGCCGAGCAGAGAGCCCAAGAAGAAGCGGAGAGGAATAAAGACAATCCGAATTATGTGCCACCATCCAAGGGCAGCATCAGGAGGAAAGCCAAGCGCAGCACTACATTTGAACTGGGCGAGTCCAATCAAAACTCGACAACCACCTCTCCGGCGCCTTCGTCACCTCTGGCATCTATGGAGCCACCCACAGTAACCACGCCTGAGAATATTTACGTTCAGCCCCAAATACAAGTGGATTCTCTACTACAGAAGCCCCAGCAGCAACAACTGAGACCAGTCTCATCTCCAAGTAGTGCTGCAAAGCCGCTACTCGGTAGCAGCAGCAATAGCAACAGCAGGATACGACTGAACGCACTATCCTCGCTGCAAATGATGACACCTCTAACAAACAAGAACAGCAGTTCCTCCATCAACCTGCAATCCACATTTATAGACACACCGGAAGGCAAGAACAGAAGTATCATTCTCCCAAGGCCGCAATCGTTGACCGATTTCGCCTCCATGCAGAACAAGAGCAACGGCATCACCTCGCCGCACTTGACACCATCCATTGTGAAACGCCCGAACTCGGTGTTGAGCCTCAACGACCTGGTAACCCAAAACACACTGGGCCACACGGGCACGGGCACAGACACCGGCTACAACTCTTCCTACGACGACGACGACTTGCGGGACCCCGAGCTCGAAAACGAGCAACTGCGCAAAAAGTCCAAGACTGGCACACCGACCACCGGCCTCAGCCGCTCCGCCAGTGGCCTCAACATGCTCTCCCTAAACAGGTCGAACAAGTCGCTAACTAACCTACAGGACATGTACAAAGTCAACGAGAAACTGCACCAGTATCAGCAGTCGTCTACACCCGCAGCCACACAAGAAAGCCAATTGCCCCCAATAAGAAGCCTGCCCCTGCAATTCCCTACAGATTAAGCCACAGGCGGAAAATATATATCTGCATTCTTTTTTTTTTTTTTTTTTTTTTTGTTCTCAAATATCTCGTTATACAC
>JAJLUB010000147.1:0-23552 GCA_030564085.1 Nakaseomyces uthaithaninus | reverse complement strand
CATCCACAGCTCCCACCCTTGACATTCCCTATCCATGATGGGTTTTTCAAAGCCACGATCATATTGACTCCGGGAGCAAATAGACTCTCTTTCATTACAGACACCAATATCTCAAAAACAGTGGACTGCTTCTATAGTCCACTGGACCAAAACCTACCAGTTCACCTGTGCTTGATCATTGCCAGTGATTCTCCATTGCAATTCGACTCTCCGGCAAGCCAGATTCAAAAGGAGGGTGGAAATGGTCTAGATTTGGCAGTGAAGAAAATGAGAATCGGTGCAAGATTAATGCAAGCTTTTACCAATGAACAAATGTTAAGGAATGGCTTTGGTCACAGAACCATTAAATTTGTTGAAGAATACACGTGGGATACCCAATTCGAACAACGCATTGCAATGAGAAACACCATCAAAGTGCACATCGTTCGTTCCGATAAAACCACAAAGGAAATAAGAGACCCTGACGTTGCACAGCAGAACCCAAATGCCAAAAGAAGTGGTGATTTATTTGGCATTGCTATGGATGCTTTGAAAAAATATGGTGGTCCATTCACCCAAAGCGAAAAACCAGTTCAAGCAGCTTGTGTATTCCTTGATGCCCATTGGGATGGAAAGCTTATCAGAGGTCATGCTGCGTTGGGTGGTGGAGATGATCAAATTCGCCTAGCTATTTTTGGCTCACATGGTATGTACTCCTGGCCAACATCAATGGAGCAAATAATTCCCTATTTCTTGGATGATACAAAAGTATCTACTAAGGAGGTGGCTAATGATGCAAACCAGTGTGGAACACATTGGGAATGCCTAAATATCACTCTAGGCGCATATATGCATGAAATTGGCCACTTACTAGGATCTCCTCACCAAGTGAATGGTGTTATGCTTAGAGATTATATTACTCTTAACAGGTCTTTCTTGACTAAAGAAGCTTTCAGTGTTAGAACAAACTCGTACGGTTTAAAGTCACCAATATATCCAAAAGATGAATGTACATGGAATAGATTAGACTTACTGAGATACTTATACCACCCTACTTTTACGGTCCCACAAGACTACTATGATCCTTCATTCATGAGACCTGGCAGAATTGGAAATTTTGATTATCCCAAACCATCAGTATACAATCAAGGAAATGGACTTTTTACATTAAAATCAAAAACTGGAATTTATTGTATAGAAGTGGTCTGCGGTGACCTAGCTAAGGGATACTACGAATACTTACCGATATCTCTAGGTGGATCAGGTCCTCAAAAGGAAATCAATTTAACATTGGACGATTTACGCTCGAAAATACCCCCCAACGAGAGAGCTCAACATGAGAATTCATTTCATGTACGTATATTAGCTGTAAACTCAGAAGACCAGTACATTGAAAACTTTCCAAACTCTTTACCAAGTGAAATGGTCAATATGGCAAAATACGGTTACGGTAGCAATACTGTAGCTGTGAAGTCTGCTCCATTAGGTAGACCTGAAAGAAGTGAGCCAACAGGAATAATACCAATTGACTTTAGAACCGTAACTTCAGTTCGAGTATATTATGCTAATGCACTAATGGGGTTGAAATTTACATGTACAGACCCTATTAAGGCACCGGCTGTGCCACCAAGGACTTACGAAAAAGGGGATCAAACGTCATATTCAAATAACACTTCAGGGAGATCTAGAACTGTTTTATTTGGGAAAGAAACTGGTAACCAAGTGGATATAACACTGAAACCAAACGAAATAATTACTGGTTTGAATTTCAAATGTGGTTGGTGGATTGATGCGATTCAATTTGTAACAAATACTGGCCGCATAACTCCTATGTACGGTAATGGTGGAGGTGGCTTAGCTGAACTCACCCCACCAACTGGCCAGTACATCATGGGGTTATATGGATCCGTAGGTGCCTGGGTTGATGCTATTGGAATATTGTATGGAACACCCTGAATACTGTATGGTCTAATAATACTTATTAGAACAATAAGTTCAAAGTCTTCCATTTAAAAATAGATGGCTTTTTACACGATAGCATATCGACTGGAAACTTCAAACTGTTCATAAAATTTGAAAATATTAACTAATAACTTCGTGAATTTTTTCAAAATCTAAGTCGAAATTTAACTATTAAGTACTAAGTTTGTGTGCAGAACTGTCCATATCAACCCATTTTATAAAAAATGAAAGAAATTATACTAGAAGTCAAAAAAAAAAAATCATTATGTATCAATTAATTAATCATTATTCATCAAAATGGACCCCTTTGCTTTTGCAGGTTTAGCCTTCAGTCTGGAGTCATATCTACCAGAGGGTCCTGCAAGAGATGAGGTTCCCATTGAAATCGGAAATTCATTTCCTATTATTGCAGTTTGTTGCTGTTTCTTCTGCTTGCTATAGTCAGTAACATCAGATGAGGTTGTCTTTAAGCTAGGTAATTCCATCGGAGGCGGAGATGCCACATCAATAGAGTTTCTACGCAACAAAAAATCATCGCAATTGGAATTTGCGCTAGGTGGAGCAGTTGGAACTTCTGAATACCTCCTTTCTTTATGTACCAACCCAATTTCTCTAACCTTTGTAGTATTCAAATCAGATTCAGGAACTTTGAAGAATAAATCCTTTTCTTCATCATACTCCCATAAAGACCAAACCATGCCGTAAGGTTTTGGCTCCAGACAGTATACACAATGAAGAGGCACATCAAGATTTGCAATAATATCAGTGCGCAGGTTCATATAGTAACCTAACAACACACGAGCAACAACTCTATGGGTAATTATTAGAACGTTATCCTCTATTCTTTCCAACTCTGTAATCACTGGCCGAACCCTATTGATAACATCCATATAAGACTCACCTCCAATTCCTGGATACCTGTACTTTAGCTTGTCTATCCTTCTTTTTTCGTATTCAAGTGGATATTTATCTTGAATTTCAGTATATGTCATCCCGTTGAAGTCACCTACACCCAATTCATCCAACATTCTCATTTCCTTTTTAGGGTAATCTTCATCGTTAATCCACTGTCCTGTTTCTATCGTTCTTTCTCTCATACTCGTCCAAACAAAGAAATCATTACATTGATACCGTGCTGGCTCAAAAGTATCCACATCAGGCTTGGTAGCGTCACCCGCTTTGGTTGGATTAGATAATCTATTTTGCTTTTCCTTTTCATATTGCTCCAACTCCCTTTTAGAGCTCTCCATTTCCTTTTGATAAAACAGGACTCTTTGCTCATTAACGAACTCAGCAAGTGCCCTTGCGTATTTTTTTCCTCTTTCGGTAAGCTTCGAATCACCACCAATTCTACCTTTTACATTATCCTCACTTTCACCACCTCGAGTAATCCAAATCTGTCTTTCTCTCAAGTTAAAGTTCAGCAAGTAATATACTGTTTGGGAAGCAAGGAAACCCTCAATGCTATTGGCGATAATTTTCTTGCCTACATCGATCATCTTAATATAGCATATATTTTCACTGTCATCAATAGGTTCATAAGCCGTCAGGTAGTTAGCCAATCTCTCTTTGAAGTCTCTCAGAGACTTTTCCGGATCCTTACCCTTATAATCAGGTCCAAATATCTTCAACCTGACATTGCGCTCCACCAGTGCCCTGTTTGTGCAAATAGATTCCAAAAACAACACCTTCAGCTGCGGATTTCTGGCCTTTATCTTGTCCAGAACAGCCTTACGCCTCACTTGCGTAGAGTTGGTTGCATCAAATATGGCGACAGAACCTGTACCTTCCAAAAGATAATCAAGCAGTTCGTCCAAGGTGTCCAGGGCCCACTTGTCTCTCAGCTTCTTGAACTCCTCGTTGTTAGGGTCAAAAAAGCTGGAGTCCTGCTCGTGCACCGCGTGCTCCTTAGAATACTGCCTTCTGGTGTTACCGACGTTGAACACTTTGCAGTAGTACATCAGATAGTTCAGGTAACGTGACAATTTATTCGTAATAAACGATTTACCAGTAGCCGGCAAGCCCACCATGACGATGATGAGCTTGGAGCCCGGGTCCTTGTTGGAGATCATGCCGTCCGGCGACGTCTTCGACTTGGTGAGCCCTGGGACGTCAATAGTCGACGACCGCTTCGTCGGGTACTCCAGCGACTGTTCCGCCATCAGGTCCTTGAAAGACCGCGTTTTCTTCTTCGACAGCTTGATCCCGCCCTCGTCCTCCTCCACCGCCTCGTCGTCGTCCTGGATGTTCAGCTGGCTGAACTTCGTCAGGTCCAGCTCGCTCCTGCTCTCCGGCGAGTCCGTAGGCGTGTTCACCTCCGACAGCCCCGGCGAATTCCACGCACTCGTGATCGGCGTGTCGCTCAGCGGCCGCCGCTCAAACTTAGGCATCTCAGCCCGCCGCAACGTCTCACTAACAGCCTCAGGATGGATAGTCACATGCTTGATCTTGTGCAAATCAGTCGGCTCCACATCCGAGTCGCTGGGAGCACCACCGTTCTCAGAGTAATCCACAGACTTGAACATATCGCCCCGCAATCACTTCGCTATACGCTCCCGCTATACGCTCCCGCTCTTCCCGTTCTCCCCTCCCTCCATCCCAACATCGCCCAGAACCCGCAAGTCTTTATACACAGCTGGGGTTTATATACGCAAAGCCGTGCTCTGCGCTGGCACGCGGTGGTTGGTGGGGGGAGGAGGGACTCTCCCCCGCCCACCACCGCCTTACCCCTCCAAGCAGCGAAGGTTCGAATGACCGCCTCCATCCCCTCACAGCAATCCTGCACGGAAAAACTCTGTTCCTCCCCCCCAGAACGAGCCCGCACCACGCCTCTCTGTCGCAGAAACGCACTGCCACGTTCCTGAACTGGCCCCACACGCTGAAGCACGCGCACGCCGCTCATTTGTACAGACAAGCAGTGCTCATCATCCGCCCCCACTACCGTTTCTGGGGGGACTGCCGTTAATTGCTTGTGTCGGGTGCTGTGCGGGGGAGTCAGTGCCCCTGGGAAGTGTGCGCCGCACAGCGGGCCCCGGGGAACCTGCAGGAGACCTCTCCATTTCGCGCGCGTCCTGGTGTGCGTGCTGCGGCAGCGCGCGGGAAGACGTTTTGGCAAAAAAGAAAAGGCAGGCACGCTGCATTCTTGGGGTTTATATAAACCTGGCGGGCGCTGCTGCGGGTGGACTGTGGGGGGGACATGGACCGAGTGAAAGGGCTGCACGGCAGTGCGGGGTAGAGTGGCGGACGTAGCGAGGGACGTCGGTGCTGCGTGCGCCACCTCTCACGCACCGCGGGGGGGGGGGGGGCCTGGTCTCGTGCTGCCGTATGTAATAATAATGCTAATGCATGTTGTACAGAGTGTATGGGGGGGGGGGAGTGCACACGGTGAGAGGTACTGGGGCGAGGGCAGTGCTGTGCTATATGTGAGTTTGAGATATTATTGTGTTATGTAGTTGAATAATATGTGTATTGCGTAACATGAAGCAATGGAAGAAAATAAAATAGGTGAATACAAAACAGCAAATGGGTGTCTAGCAAAATGAAGTACTAAGAGATTTGGTTGAAGGGAAATAGAAAAAACACAAGAAAAAAAAATTATAGAATAGAAGAAATTAGAGAAATCATGGTTATAAAACACAATGAGGGCTGAGGTAGGGGAGTGGGGAGTGGAAACGGCACAAATAATAAATTAACAAAATTAGTGAAGCAAAGGGCTCAAAAAACAAACCCTTTTTGTATTAATTTTCTTAGGAATTGAATGGTGAAGGGGGAACAACAAATAATGAATAAGAAAAAAAAAAGAAAAAAAAATGAAAAGTAATAATGAACAGATAAAAATTTTTTAGTTAAAGGGCAGACCAAAATAAAAATGGTGACCACTCATGAGTGAGAGAGGTAACTCTCAACGAGTCTGATGTGGGACGTTACCGCATCTGTCCTTACCGAAATTGATCTTCAAATCCTTGAACCGTGGATTAGACTTGATCTTGTCCATTGCGAAAATTGCGTTATTAATGTTGGTGAAGTTGATGAAACAGCACTTCTTCTCCACGAGAAAGTTGATTTGCTCCACCTCTCCGTATTCTTGGAAAATCCCTCTTAAAGTTTGCTCATTGAATATAGGTTGGTCAGAGTTGGCGTCCGCTTCGAAGTTGATGTTACCTAGATAGACATTTCTCGAGGCACCGTTGCTAACAGCCAACGCCAATGCATTGGGTAGTGGACCCGAGTGCTTACCCCAACCAACTTTGCAACGTTGTCTTTGGATTGTGAATCCGTACAACGAACTCATGGCGTAGAACTGCGCTGCAGCTGTTGGATCGATGAATGATACAAAACAAACATGTCTATCTTCTAATAGCTTGATAGACTGCAACAGACCGCCACGAACTGCGTTACAGATCTCTTCAATTTTGACTCCCTTTGGCAGGTTACCGAGGTACACCGTTCTGTTACCCAGGTTGTTAGGCCCACCTGCAGATGTTGCGATGGCCGCTGCAGCTGCAGATTGCTGTAACAAAGCGTTGGAAATGAAACCGCGATCCGTATAACGCATTAAATGCTCCATCTCCGGCTGAACACCCAAAAACTGGGCCGCATTGTGTTGCTGAGTCTTGGTAATGAAAGCACATCTGTCCTTACCGTAGAAAATCTTCTTATCTTGGTAAAATGGGTTTCTTTGGGCCAATGTTGATACAACTTTGATAGCACTGGCAATTGATGCAAAGTGAACAAACGCAATATTCTTTTCAGATATGATCTTGATAGAATCAATTTCACCGTACTCTCTGAGATCTTCATATAGTCTTTCCTCAGTCAGAAGCTCCGATTTATCGTGCTCGGATTTATCCTGGTGGCCTTGCCCAATGTAAACATTTCTTGTAGCACCATCATTTATAATATGAGATGCCAGGGATGGATCTAAGGTTGTTGGCTTACCCCAACCCACCTTGATATCCCTATTTTCAATGTTTAATCTTTTCAAGATAGCATCTGAATGAAAAAGCAAAGCCGAGCTTTCATCGACAAATGAAATAAATGCACACATTTTCTCAGCTAAAATCTTAGCTTCCTCAACAACACCACTACGAACATGATCCAACAGTTCTTTAATAGTTAGGGTTGGTGGAACATTACCCAAATAAACAGTTCTGCTTGGAGCACTGGTGAAATCTAGTGGGTTGCTGTTGTTTTGATTACTCATCATCATTGGTCCAGGTGTATTCGCTTGTGTAACTACACTAGCAGCTGCCAACGTATTCGAAGGAGAAACCCCCAGGGGAACTGAATTGTTGATGCTTGGATGTGTGCCGTTGTTTGTTAACATGATCTGCTCCGTTGGTGCAGACAATGATGACAACGATGAAACTTGACTCAAGGAATAATCTTCAGATTCTGTAGACATCATGCCGTTCATAGCGGATGGAATTTTATTTGGTGCCATTGGATTCAACATGTTATACCTCGACCCGTTCATGCCAGAAGAGGCCAACATGGGGTTTTCGTTATTAAAAGTCGATCTATGCTTTTGCTGTGGCATGTACTTCTGACTGTTGTTTTCTCTAGCCCAGAGCGGGTTTACCGCATTGCCATTATTGAACAACTGCTGCTCAGACATCAGCATGTCATCGCGTTGAACTTGCATCATACTGTTATTCAACATGATGTTGTTGTTTGTCAACTGCGAAAGTTGTGGAGTCAAACCTGTGTTCATGGACTGTTTAGCCATATCGTAGTACATCTGGCTGCCCATCTGGCTGTCCTGCATCATGAACTGGTTCTTTTGCTGGTAGCCCTGGGACTGATTGTTCATATACGATGCCATGATATCTGCTGAATGTTTCGGTTTCTTTTTCTTTTTTGTATCCTAACCAGTAATCTTATGAAATAAATTTTCGAGACCAGTTCAGTTATTATAGTTGTTCCTTTTTTATTTTTTTTAATAATCTTTCTTTACAATATGACCCAGAGGAACGACTTTGTATCTGGGGAATGAGGAGAAAAAGCAGTAATAATAAAAGATTTTAATTTTGAAATGAAATGAAATAAATTTAAAATGAAAATGAAAGGATGAAGTAAATTTAATGCAATACTATAACAAAAATTAGAATGTGAAGAAAAAAAATGAAGTGAATGAGAAAAACAGAACGGTTTTTATTTTTTAGTTTTCTTTTTGCAAAATACACTCCTTGTTATTCCTAGTTTGCTCTTCCTCTTTTCCAAATACAAAAAAAAAGTTCGAAATTATTTTCAGTACTACTTGTTGAGTGTTTTCAAAGCGTTATCAATGTACTCTATACTATTTTGATATCCTTTTTGTTTTTATTTGTGGACGTTTCGTGTTAGCTATGTTTACCACTACCAGAAATAAAAATCAACCAGTGCTATCTTCGCAAGTCAGAGTGTAAAGATATAGCCTCCCTCAAAAGGTAAAGCAGCACCACTGTTTGTTGTGATATCCTGACGGGTTTGAAAGAAGTAAAGATTTGAAGTGAAATGAATAGAATCTCTACCTATATCCCGACCTATACCCTGATCTAACTCGATACAAAGCACAAACAGTTGAACCTGAAATACTTCCCTTTAACTAAGCTGCTGAAACCCTGAACTTAGAAAGAAGATATATAAATAAAAAAAATTTTCTTTGTTCCAGCTCTCTTGTGATTTCGATTATTATGGTCAAATTTTTGGGCCCTCATCGAATCCTGGCAAAAGAGAAGAGAAAAAAATTTTAGAAATGGGCCTAAAAATAAAGATATCCCACTGCCCTGCACGCTGTTTCTCTGGCGGCATCACGTCCCGTGCGGCGCTCTCTCTGGGAACAAGGAAGGGACTTCAGAGAATATTAGAAAATTTTAAAAAAAAAGAAAGAATAGAAAAGAAAAAAGAAAGAAATACGAGATCTATATAAATGCATACGAAACCACAGATGATGTGCCGTACCAAAACACATTGTACCCGTATAAAGTGGTATTAGAGCATGTGGCAATTACGTACTGCATTATATTGTTTTTGTGTGAACTGAGAGAGCGCCTGCAGTAACATAGCGAGTGTGTATGTGTGTGCAGAGGGAGGGAAGTGCAAGCTAAGGAACAAGTAAATTGCTTTGCTCGACCGATTAATATGGGCTGAAACAGTTGGCTAGCAGATAGCATTACAGCTTTTGAAGATATGCCTTTTTGTTTTGGCTGACTGACATTACGTTAATTCCAATTCTTTAGGTTGGCCGTCCATTCCACTTTTGTAATATCTTTGGGAGTGTACATCCCAGGACTGGGCCCTCTTGCTCTTGGTGAGCCCACACGATGTTCTTGAATCTTTTTTGGGTAGATTTGGGTTGCTGTAAACTTGTAATTCTTGGCTACACGTGACTTGTCACAGCTAGAACGAGTGAGGGAAGAAAAATGTATGGGGTTCCGAAAGAGAGATGATTCCAGGGCTCTGCCTAGGGCTGGTGAGCCAGACATAAAACGAGTAAACTAGTCTTGACAACGCAGTTACTGGTCTTACCAGTGCTCTTGTGGTAAATTGAAGTTTTTTTTATCAGAATAGTTGACATTATGTTCTCCCTTAGAGTGTTCCAGAGATCCTTCTCGCTGTTGCGTCGCCCGACAGCAGTGCTTCCGTTGCTGCGACTCCCAGTCAGCAGGCCCACATTGTTGTTACAGTCGCGTGGGTTCAAAGTCAGGACTTCCGTCAAGAAGATGTGCAGCGATTGCTACATCGTGAGGAGGAAAGGAAGGGTATATGTGTATTGCAAAGCCAATAAGAAACACAAGCAGCGTCAAGGTTAGAAGTGAGGTCCTCAGGATCGATAAAAGTAAGAGCGAGATATAGGACCCGGCTCATCGCTCCTTACCCACCCTCCTCTCCTCTCGGATGTACTCGAATGCAAAAGCATCCATTATATACCTGCTAATGAGACTATCATCCTATATCATGACAGATCAAATAATAATATCGGTAATTTTATTCGATTAAGTAAACATGTACATATCTATCAAAATTTTTATAAACTAGCATCCTTGCAATAAGAACAATTAATTATATTCAACTAAAATAAAATACATTGGAGAGTTTCTGGAATGAATTATGTTCATGTACTTCCATTGGTGAAAACGTATCTCTCCATTAATGACAGCGTCTCAATTTTAAAAAGCAAAAATAGACAATCCAACACCACCCACAACTAAGTTAATCTTGTTTTCCTTGTCCTTGATTTGATCGGCACATCCAGTATCAGCGACAGTCGTATATTTCTCATCAATCAATGAAAGTTTATCATCTTCAACTGACCATATTTTCATTATTTGATCAACTGAGGTAGTCAACAACCTTGTTTTTTTACCCTTTTTGAAGATATTAGTTGAGGTAATGGTAGAAGCAGCTGCATTGTTAATAGTGCATTCTGTTTTAATGGTGGAAGGGCAACCCTTCTCAATCGTTATTGTTGACAGTGATAAAGCATTGTCGTCACCACCAGATATAGCAGTGATTTTTTTCTTTGACTTCTTAATAAGAGTAAGAGATTTCACACCAGATTGATGGACAGGTTTATCAAATGTTGGTGTGTCAGCCAATGACACAGATCTAATTTCATTAATCTTGATAGGTCCCTTGATTCCACCCTTAGACATTTTGAAACCTTGCAATTTAACACTCTCGGTTAAATCATAACCAAAGAGATGTCCATCGGTTGCAGAAGCGGTTAAGATCAAATGATCATTAAAGACTCTTAAATCAGTGTTCAATATACAACATGTTTTGTATGATCCCTCAATAACAGGAATGAATTTATTAGTATCTGAAACATACATCCATAGCTTGATCATAGAGTCTGAATAAACTGTTGATAGTAAGAAGTCATCAGTGAGTTCACCTTGCTGATCAAGTACGAATACTGTTGAGAAATCCATAATTCTCAAATCGGGATTTTTACTAGAAACAGGCAATTTTTGAATGCACGTTATGTAAGGACGCAATCTGTTATACGTCAGTTTCCATAAGAACAACTCCTCTCTAGCACTTGAGGATATTAACATATCATTTCTGACTCCTTTCAGTCTTTGCAATCCAGAAACATGCTTCCTTTGTGACCAGTATGTTTTTATTTTTCTAGTTGTTGGTTCAAAATATGACAGCTTAATCGTGGTATCTTCTGAACCAGTACAGAAAAAATAACCATTGAAATTATCATTTCCTTTCATAACGGCAACATCTCTTACTTCTCTACCATGCAACCCTTCCTCAAGAATAGGTGGGAAATTTGACTTTGGGAAGCTTCTGATGTACAATTTGGATGCTTTTATGTACGTTAAAATCAAGCAATTAGGATCATCTTTGCTGAAGTGCCATTGTCTGTGAGCACCTCCACAATTCTGGTTACCAACTTCATAACAGCTCGTTTCATTATAGACATAAAACATGGACGATTTGAAACCGAAAGTTATAAAGTTCAAATCTGAATCCAAATATGAGCCTTCCAAAAAGCCCTTTGATATCTTATTTGAATGTAACACAGTGTGAAAGCCTTCATTCAACAAATTTTGGAAGTCAATCTTAATAAAATTATAATAGCCGTCTCTATTAGTAACAGTAAATATAGGTTCAAATCTCGGTCCTAAATCAGATAGTTTGATTGATGTAACAGTATCACCCTCATCTAGTTTCTTAATTATTGCAGCTGGTGAGTTGGCATCTTTTATATTAAAAATACCAATTGTGCTGTATCTTGAACCCACCAAGTAGTAGTTATCATATACTTCCAAACAGGTAGAAGCAAAATTTTCAGGCTTTTCAAAGTGATAAATTGCCTTAATATCCAAATTTTCATCCAAGTTCCAAAATATCAATTTATCTTTTGGATTTGGAGATTCCAACAAAATAACATGATGCCCAGCGCTCAATAGTAGACAGTTACTAATTTTTGATAATGACACTTCATGGTATTCCTTCTTTGTAAGAACATCGTCACCACTTTTGCTAAACTTCATTACTAAAAGGGAGCACTTATTATTAGAAAACAAAATTATATTGGAATCATAGATACCCTGTGTCAAAGAGTAAGATACAAACCGGTTGTCAATGGTATACTGTTTCCAAGATTTGGAGTTCTTATTATACCCTAAAACTCTACCTTCAGACGTAATGGAAACTAACCCAAAATCAAACCAGAAGAATCCTTTAATTATTTCACCTTTTTCAAAGTTCATTCCAAGATTTTTTTCAATATCTTCTATCTCAAATGAAGTCAAATTTTCTTCCGAACTAAATTCTGTATTCAAATCAATTAATTTTACTCGTCCATCATTTCCGCAAGTAGCAATCAATTGATTAACCTCGCTGATATCAACTCCCCATACATTTTTAGTTAGATGACCTTCTGATACATTTGAGATTTCTAATGTTGTTTTGCCTTGCTCATCTTTCAAAATATTCCAGATTCTACATGTGCAGTCTTCTGATACACTAATCAAATTGTTATTGTTATTAAAAAATTTCAAATTCCAAATTCTTGCCGTATGACTCCATCCAATTGATAGTTCATCACCTGTAGTATTATCCCACAATCTGATCGATCTATCGTCAGAACAAGATGCGATCATCTTTCCATCAGTACTGGTGGTCACATAAAAAATTGAACCTTCATGTCCGGATAAATTGTGTAGCATCTCCTGTCCGAATAAGTCCCAGATAATTATCCCGTTCATAACAGTACCTGCATTCACAAGAACTTTATTAGAAGACAAGACTTTGAGTGAGCCAGAATAAAGAAGTGATCTTTCACCACTCAAGTATTTCTCATCTAAGATATTTCCATCCAAGTCAGATACCAATACCTTGTTATAAGAGGTTAAGTGAAATAACTTGTCACCGTCATAGTTAAATTCAGAAGATATGACCCAATCATTTAAAATAAGTTCATTACCTAACAAGTCTTCTTTCTGGAGAATATCATCTAGTGAAAATATGGACACCGACTTTCCTCCAAATGCACAAATTCTACCATCCTTTTCATTTATAGCAATCCCATGTATCTTATTCTTGTGAAACAGTTTACATTTCATCATTAGCTCATCGTGTCTGTAGTCGTAAACATGCAAATATGGACCATAGCATGTGAACAAATATTCATTGTGAAATTTAACACTTAACGCTGGCCCGGTATGGGCATATTCCTGAATTGTCATTGCGTGTACTCAATTGACTGTGTAATTCCACAAATGAATTCAATTGAACAAAAGTAATGACAAACCCTCAGAAGCTTTAAGACCTGCTGAAGAATAACATCAAATAAATCGATGAGCTTGAAATTTTTCACACAGCATCTGGTTGTCATGCAAACTTCTCCGAAGGCATCTCGGCCTTTCACTAAGAAATACACGCACATGACGAATTTAAGAGCAACGACCTATTTTGACACATACATTTTGATATACTACTAAGATTGTAATGAAGCAATCTACTGTGATAAAATTGATGTTCCAGTTAATTTTTAGAGAAATCATGGATCTTGAACCAATTTCCATATAGCCTATATAAATTGTTGTACTTATTGTCAGTTTGTGAATTGATCCGAATTTTGTGGGGATTCTAAAGGTTAAATGAAGAGACGATGATATTGTTAAATATTTGGAATGCCATTACTTAGAATATTTAACCTCTCTTTATAAGAAAATGCCCTTAGCGAAAATGCCCAGCTAAGTTCGAGTTACTATTTTCTACTCTTCTATGGACAGCTCTTGTAGTAGGTTGTACTTTGGGAATTCTGTGGTGGTGCAAAGCTGTACTGGATCCCCCCAGAGTGTTCTTTAAAGAGTGCTTTATCGAGGAATGCTGATTCTGCATTTCTTCAGATTTATTTTTATTTTTGTTAATTGGATTAACATCTTTATTAAAGGATTGACTTTCTGCTCTCCAAATAGTGGCTAGTATGGCTTGCAGTTTTGCTTGTTGACTTGGCGGGAGAATGTCCTCGAAATCTTTCGATTGATGATTGTAATTAGATATAATTGACGCATCCATTTGAGAGGAACCCGTTGCCGCCTTAGATTTTGCAAGTTTTTTGGTGTTGTTCAATCTTATCAGAGCTTCGTCTAAGGGGTTAGCAAATCTTCTAATGGTAGTATATTCGTGGGTAATTCTTTCATACTCTCTTTTTAGGTCTATGTGCCCCGTCATAAATATAGATTCGACACTATCATTCTGAGTGTTCAAGTCAAGTATAGAATTTTCCCTCTGAAGCCACATCTTTCTTTGCGTACGAGAATTGGCATCGATATTTTCAGACTTCAAAAACTGCGAAAAATTGTTGATCTTGTTACCTGAGTTCGATGTATTCCTTTTTAACGAAGAAGGCGATGTATCTAATGAATTGTTAGAATTACCTCTAACAGAGATCTTGTCCCTCTGGAATATCCCATTCATCAAACTTTTATGTTGCTTGCTGTCTGTGCTCTTTTGTAAAGTATTCGTTAGCTCAGACTTGTTTTCATGGTTTTTCTCATTCAATACAACTTGTGCATTGTTCTTTTCTTTACTAATACCCCCATTCTCAAAACCTTTAACATTATTGATAGGCTCCACACTACTGACTTTACCATTACTTTCAATTTGTTGGGCTCCATTCTTTTGCAAAACTTTGGCAAGTGAATTTTGAATAGAAGGTGGATTTTCAAACCGTCTTTCCATACCTGTAGATTGCGATAATATCATGTCTGGTACATATTTTTCTTCTTCTGAGTCGGAATTCTCATTTGCAGCGTTGTAGTCATCTGATGAAGATTTTGTAGTTTCCTCATTTTTCTTTGTTAGCGACAGTTTGTCTTCTGCTTCTTCTGGAATAACTGTATCTTCTTTCAACATTCTCGGCTTCCGTTCTTGTCTGACTAATGAATGTGAATCAATTGTGAGCGTATTTGGATCGACATCACCAATGTGATCTTCGTTGTCGTTACTATTATCATTCTTATCAACTCCATTTCTCAAGGTATCTCCAGTAACACCCAAATCTGCAAATTTACTACTAATATTTTGTGGAATGTTATCAATGTCAGTATCAGTAATGATCAAGTCACTATCTTCCCTGATCAGATCATCAGGCTTTATAGTAGTTTTTGATGTTTCCATGGAGCCAACTTTACTAGCTTGAATGGTCGGTGCATCCTCAGGACTAGATTGAATGATGGAAAGTTGACCATTTTGTTGGGCAGAATCAAAGACACCACCATTTCTATAATAATCGTCTCTCTCTATATTTTGAGAATTTTGGTCTTCTTCATCAGTGAAATGGTCAACTTCATCATCAGTTGTTGACTCATTATTTTCAAATTCCTGAGCGTCTCTTAGATTTAATACAGAATGTGTGCTTCTTGTTCTTCTTGGTCTAAGACCTCCCCCCATTGCGTTTGCTAAGTTATGTGCAACATTTCCACTACTTGCACTTCTTGACAGGTTCTGATTGGGACTATGGAGGGAACTACCTTGACTCCTTGAAACCCGATGAGAAGGTCTATCCCGTATTAACGATGTCATATTAAGACCACTAATTGCACGCTTTCTAGATAATGCATCCGAGCTTTTACTCTTCTTGAAATTGACATTTCTTGTACTATTTGTGTCGGCATCAAACGTGCCATCATGCGTTAAAACTCTTCGGAGTCCTTTAAAACTCGCAGAACTTTTCGCTCTAGACTTTGTACTAAACTGCATTAACTGCTGCCTTCCATGGGAATGCCCCAATGAATTAGGATGTGCATTTTCGAAGTCTAAGCTTCGAATTCTCGTCTTATTCACCATCTTTTCCAAATCAGTAGCCCATGCACTCGCCAATAGCTGTTATTATTTATAGTTCAGACACAAGTTAAACAAATGATACGAGGACCCAATGCCACCTTCTTTAAACTTCAAGTGGATACAATCAAAATTACTGTGTTTTCAACCTGTTGCAATTTTCTGGAGCTTTTAATATTCCCTCGAAATGAGTATATGTGGTTTAGCATCATGGTTGGGATTTTTCTGTCCCTGGACTCGCTTTAGCACAGAAAAGATGTTTAAAAAAAGACAAAATATGGTAGTCATGCTTGGTTTAATGTAAATATGACGGTTCTACAACCATGTATTAAAAACATTACTATTTATAATTACACCGTTAAAGAGACAACATTCAAAAAATATGTATATAAGCTCGTAACTGCGTGATTGACTATGGCGTACGCAGCATCATGCAAGTAGTAAAAGTAAGAAATAGAAAATAAACGTAATTTGAAAGTACACATAAAAAACCCACAGTGACGAAAAGAATATGCATTACCTATAAAAAAAAATTAAACATTCGGTGACCGATTCTTCAATTATCAGCGGAGACATTTTTCGAGTACCTGGAGTCCCACTGCATCACTTGTTTCGTTAGTTCATCCATATATTTCAAATTGGCATTGTTGTTTTCGAAAATGTCGTTCACCTTTCTCGTAAACTCTTCATTCTCTACAAACTTCGTTAGTTCATCCTGCAGCCTATTTTCTTCCTCCAGTTCCCAATGTGTTCTCGATAGGAATTCCATCAGAGCTGCCATTCGCTTCCTCATTTCATTTAAGGTCGTCCTTGGAGGGGGTAGCCTGGGTTTCACTGGTTTATTGATGCCAATGTCGCCATTCTTGGGTTTTGAGTCATTATTTACCTCCTGGTTGTTCCTAGGCTGTCTTCTCGTATTTTTAGTCCTTGGTCCTGCTCTTGATGAATTTCTTTGCGTTTTCTTCTGCGATTTCTTTTTGTCCTCACCTGACGATGCAGGTGTACCTTCTTTCAGTTTTGCAGTCTCATCAGAATGTGTATTGGCGCTCTCTTCTGTCTCATGAATTATTTGATTCGAGTCACCGCTATTACTAATACTTCGTACATTGGCAGTCTCGTCAATCGACTCGTTTATGCTGTTACTGTCATTTGTGGTTGTGGCTTGAAACGTGTCCTGTTCCTCGGAATCATCTTGTCTATTGGACGTCTTCCTGCTTTCTTTAAGTGCCTTTTCCAGCATCCATTGGTATTGTTTTTCTTCTCTTGCTAGTAAAGTAGCGCGCTTTCTGTCGTTCAATTTCTTCAAGTCTTCTGCTTTGCCATCGTCACTTTCATTTTGGTCGGCATCGTTTGCAACATCAGATGTATCCACAAGATCTAGAACACCGGTGCCCTTTTCCTCAGGTTGCTGATCTACAGTGACATCAGTACTTTCTTTGCCCGGAGTTTCTTCTGGCTCAGCAGCTGCAGTCTCCTCTTCTTCATTTGGTGTAACCAAGGGATCCTCCTTGTGCAAACTATCATTACTTTGTTCCACCTCTTGAGCTTCTTCCTTCACTGCGGCTGGTGAGTTGGCACCGCTGACCGGCGGCTCTGGCTCGACGTCCTGGTCTATCTTCACACCCACATCTGCTTGGACTTGCTCCTTGTCATCAATTGCACCCGCATCGTCGTGGTCTTCTGCCGGGGCACTGTCCTCGTCTGCAGGCGCAGCGCCGTCCTCGTCTTCGTGCTTCCTCCGGCTGGTCCGCCCAGCTGCGCCGCCTGTCTTCCGCCTCTTGCGGCTTGCCGAGGACGCGACGGACGACACCTCCGAGGAGTCCTCATTCCCTTCGTCAGTCTCTGCCTCGTGGGGCCGTCTGCCCCCGGCAGCACTCCCGGCGCCGCGGCCACTGCGCCTGCTCTTGCGCTTGCTCTCCAGCACGGGCTTGTACGCGGACCGCAGCTCCCCGGTGTCGGAGGTGTAGAAGAGCCTGTGCAGCTCGGGCCGGCACTGCTCGCACCAGTACTTGTCCGGCGGCCGCGCGTCGCCGGCGTTGGAGATGCCGACACACACGCCGTGCTGCCACACGTTGCACTGTTCGCACTGGATGAAGAACCCCGAGTCGTCCGGCGGCTCCATCTCCCCGCATATGCACCGCGTCTCGCCCTCCTCCTCCTCTTCCACTAAGTCTTTCCGCATCGCTTCAAATTACAACCTGTTGCACAGCTCACCTCAAACTGATCAACTCAATCAGATCAACTCAATCAGATAACCTCAACCAGATCAACTCAATCAGATAATCTCAATCAGATCAACTCAAACAGCTCATTTCAAATCACAGCTCCAAAACAGATAATCCAATACATGGCAGACTGCCACCCAATGGGCCCTTACAGACATCGCAACTTGTAAGTTACACAGACAATGAGGCCCCCCCACCACACTGCACACACAGCTCACACATAGCAAAACATAAAGAGCTGGCCGGGTAAACTGAATTGGTGGTTACCCTGATATACTAATATAATAATGTACGTATTGCCACGTGTATAAATATAGTACTATACGTAATTGCACGAGATGAAACGTGAAACACTACACAGCACGCCACCATACAGCACGACACACGTAGTACCACATGTGATAAATGCGCACGGCACACGGGCTCGTCTCTCCCCTCTCGCTCTGGTTCTGGCTCTCTCTCTCGCTCTGGCTGTTTGTGTGCGGGACCCACCTCTCGGCCCGGCCGTGGGGGGTCTGGGCCCTCGGCTGGCCCGACGTGGCCTTCAGCTCGCTTTCGTCAGGCTCGTGGGGGGGGTGTGCGGCGGAGAGAGGTCTCTCTCTCTCTCTCTCTCTGTTGGGTCCCTCTGCACAAGCCTCCGGACATGGATGATAAAATGGGCTTTACATTCAATGGATGGATACTTGTTATTCGATTAACAACGGCAAAGATTACAGTGATACATACAGAAAGACAGAGATAGATACTTATGGGGAGGAGAAAGAGAAGCCCGTCCAACCACACGCACAACCAGAACTTCGAAGTACCGAACCTCCAGGGTTCTTCGAGCAACAACACCACTTCAGAGACTCCCTCAGAGGAAACAGGCAATGAGCCCAACGACCCCGATGATAGTAGTCGCTCCGCGACTACTATCATGAATATCAACCCCCGGTACGCCCAATCCAACGCTCTCGACATCGACATATCCATGGCGAGAGCGTTCGCGAACACGCCGTTCCCGCGCGCGAGAACGCCCGCTAAGCGGACCGAGTCGAACTCGTACTCGGACTCGTCCTACTCGTCGTCCTCCGACTCGTACCCGTCCTCCGCCTCGCCGCTGTCGCACTTCTCCCCGTCCTCGTCGTACCTGGTGAAGCCGGGGAGCACCCCCGGTGCCGGCATGACGTCCGCAGCCCCCGGCTCAAACTCGAACTTGGGCTCGCACTCGCACTCGCACTCACCGTCGCCGTCCGCGCTCGTCTCGCTGATGCGCAAGCACACCAGCGCGAGCTACAACGTCTCGGCGACGACCGCCATGGGCACCACGCACTACGCGAAGCCCAGCAGGCTCTCCTCCAGTCTCGGGAATGAGGCGCCCCGGCGCCAGCCCGCGCACATGCTGATACGGCGCTACCCGAACGACCCGGCCTCCAGCGACGTGCTGGACGTCGACGCCACCATCGACAAGCTGCTGAAGCTCGGCGCGACCGCGCCTTCCTCGAAGGCCAAGAAGGACTTCCCGTTCAGGACGTGGGAGGTGCAGCTGATCTGCAACCACGCCCGCGAGGCGTTCCTGGAGGAGCCGAGCCTCCTGAGGCTGCAGGCGCCCGTGAAGGTCGTCGGCGACGTTCACGGGCAGTTCAACGACCTGCTGCGGATCCTGAAGCTGAGCGGCGCCCCCCCAGAGACCAACTACCTGTTCCTCGGCGACTACGTCGACCGAGGCAAGCAGTCCCTGGAGACGATCCTGCTGCTGCTCTGCTACAAGCTGAAGTACAGAGGTAACTTCTTCATGCTGCGAGGAAACCACGAGTCCGCCAACGTCACGAAAATTTACGGATTCTACGATGAATGCAAGAGGCGAATGGGCTCTAAGTCATGGAGATATTTTGTCGATGTGTTCAACACGTTGCCGATCGCCGCCACTATACAAGACAAGATCTTCTGTGTGCACGGCGGCATCTCCCCAGACTTGGAGAACCTGAACGAGATCAACCAAATCATGAGACCAACAGATATCCCTGACCAGGGTCTGCTGACCGACTTGCTGTGGAGTGACCCAGACCCGCAGATCCAGGACTGGGCTCTGAACGATAGAGGTGTCTCCTATACTTTCTCGAAGAAAAACCTGTACGATTTCTGTTCCAGGTTCAAGTTTGACCTAGTTATTCGAGGCCACATGGTCGTTGAAGATGGCTACGAGTTTTTCGCAAGGAAGAAGCTCGTAACCGTGTTTTCAGCACCTAACTATTGCGGTGAGTTCCAGAATTGGGGTGCCGTCATGAGTGTCACCACAGGCTTGATGTGCAGTTTCGAATTGCTGAAACCACACTCATTGAAAAACAAAAAGACAAGAAAGTCAAAAAAGTAGAAAGGTGTACGCGCGCAATCCGAGTATAATATCGTTCGATGCGATTATCCTATTTTTTTAACAAGAGTTTATCCTACTTGAAGCTTCTCTTACCAATCCCATTCCGAGTGTTCAGCAGTTCCAATCCATTCCCTCGTCCTCTTTTTATTTCAGTTTTTTTTCTAACTTTTTATCTGTCACACTATTACTTTTACTTCTCGATTTTACGTTTTAAATCAAATTTGACATGCTTACGGAAAACCCTCTTATATGAATTAAAAAAAAAATAAAACTTTTTTTTGCTAAAAAGAAAGCACTATCACTTTGTACTCCAATACAAAAGAGATACTCTAATCAATCGCCAGATCAAAAATTGGTCACCTTCCTTTGTTTATCTTTTTATTCCTATTGGAGGCATTGTGTAGCCTCTCTTTTCCATTTTTTATTTTGTCCCACATCCCCTTCAGTTCATTTAACATTCAAAGTTATCTTCTCCCTATCTCTATTTTTTTTTTTCACCTCCTTTATTTTTTATTTTATTTCTCTTCTCTATAGTTCATTGAAATACACAAGATACATTCGAAATATATTTAAGCTATACCAGATACATAGCCACTTAACTCGTAATTGCTGAATATTTACATCACAATCTACGTCATACTATATCATTTTTTCTCTCTCTCCTCTGGGTCTTTTGCGAAAGCACTTCGCTTCGCACCACATTGTGCCTCTCTATGCGCAGCGGTATAGTGTCTTGTGCACGGAATGGTGTCTCCTGTGCAGTGCGCCTAGCAGCGAAGCCGGTAGCTACATTGCTCTCCCTTAGTTCTTCAAGGCTGCCTGATTCTTCAAACTCGAATAAAAACATAGTGCAGTTGCAAGTCTCTTCTCCAGCAACAACCATCCGCAACCCAATGTCTCTAGCAGAGTTCGACGAGATCAAGTTCGACCACAGCGTGGCGCGTCTGGACACGCCGTCCCGCTACCTCAAGCGGAAGGCCAGACGGAACCCCAACGGCCTGAGCGACCTGCGCCAGTCGCTGCAGTCCGCCACGATCTACGTCGGCAACCTCTCCTTCTACACCTCCGAGGAGCAGATCTACGAGCTGTTCAGCAAGTGCGGCGCCATCAAGCGCATCGTCATGGGGCTCGACCGCTTCAAGTTCACGCCCTGCGGCTTCTGCTTCATCATATACAACACCCCGCAGGAGGCGCTCAACGCCGTGAAGTACCTCGCGGACACGAAGCTGGACGACAAGAGCCTCACGATCGACCTGGACCCCGGGTTCGAGGACGGGCGCCAGTTCGGCCGGGGGAAGAGCGGCGGCCAGGTGAGCGACGAGCTGCGGTTCGAGTTTGACGCCGCGCGGGGCGGCTTCGGGGTTCCTTTCGCGGAGCGCGTGGGGCCCGCGCAGGGCGCGCACGCACACGCACAGGGACCCGCGCAGGGCAGGTTCCAGGGCTCGCGCTTCGGGCAGCCGCACGAGATCCGGAGCAACTTCGGACAGGTGCACACGTTCCCGGAGGAGGAGGACACGTACATCCCATAGACGCGGCTGCGTGCCCGTTATTCGGCGGTTTTTGCGTGACACGGAAGGCGGCTACATACTTGCAATAACGAAATGTATAAGTCTACGATCAATTAAAGAATATGTGTTGTAATTTTTGTATGGTGAAGTGTGTGACAGGTGCAGCGAGAGCTAAGCGGACGTTACAATTGTAAAACTATGTATGGGTATAAAGTAAGAAAAAACCATTTAGTATATAAGTTACCGGGTAGTGTAGATTGTAAAAATGAAAGAAAGAAAAAATTATAAGATAAGAAAAAGAATTTAGGAATAATATGTATGCTCGATGTCATAAGTCATTAGGTTGTTCGTGGGGTGGTCAATTGTTGTTTGTTAGCTTCTTCAGTTCCTCGAGTCTGTCGATCAGCTTCTTACGCCTGGTCAGCGGTGCCTGCACGAAGCGCTGGCTGAACTCGTTGTCTGACATGATTGTGACCGGCGCGCCGGAGCCGGTCGTGCTGGCGCCAGCCGCCGGCGCCTGTGTCACAGCGGGTGCGGGAGCGCCTGTGTCGGGCAGCGTGCTCGCCAGTGTGTAGTAGTCGTTGAAGATCTTGCGCCGGCGCACGTTGATGAACCAGTTGGACAGCTGGATCTTCGTGAGCCCGGTCTTGATCAGCAGCTCGCGCTTCTCCTGCTGCGTGGGGTACGGGTTGTGCAGATGGTCGAGCAGCCACTGGTTCAGCACCTGGATCGTCTCCTTCGGCAAGTTCGACCGCCGCTTGTTCTTCTTCGCCATCCTGCCGCCGGCATCCCCGAGCCCACAGATCTCTCTGCGCTCGTGCACCCGTGCACCCTCGCATTCCACTGTCCCGGTCTCTACCGCTGTCGCAGGAGCGGTCCCTGCGCCGGTTCCTGCGGCGGCCTCTGTGCCTGCCGCTGTCTCCAATTTCACCGCGGGACGTGGCCCGGGCGAGCGGAGCGGCTCGTCGTTAAGAAGGGACTGTATGGACGGCAACCTGACCTCACTCATCTGTATGTTACCTTGTTATAGCGTCTTTGCTGTGTTCTATAGCGCTAGTAATTTTTAGCGCTAGTAATTAGCCTGGTTTGGACTTGGTATCCTGGTGACCTATGTCTTCGCGGAGGGGCCCCCAGCACAAAGGAGTGCGTGAAGTGAAACATCGCTGCTTATATATTCCGCTAATGCAAAACCGATTGAGGCCTTGCAGCCTTTAGCGAGACCCAGAAGCGAGCTTTGGGCGGAGTCATTCGTTTGCGCGAGAGCTCAACCACAAGTGTTTCTGTGATCTCTGCCTGTTTCCCCCCACGCCCGCTTCTGCCCACAGTCACAAGAACGAAATTCCGTGGAAATCCCAGCCCAACAGAAATCGTGTAACAACAACCATTATAGAGAAAAAAAAAAGAAAACCCCGCTAACCCAAACGGTGTGTATCTATCTGCACACATACCCACACTCGCAGTAAACAACTTTAAATAAGTGACACGTGATAAGCAAATCGGGGTAGATAGGAGAGAAACAGCGCGGGCGCCCACTCAATGAGCATGAAAAATGTGTCAATGCGATGAGCGCAATTGCTCAGAGGAGCGTGCAGTGCACATCCCTATTTTAGTGCAACCCTGCTGTCGATTCTTCTGTTGGGCGAAAGCCTTTCAGATGTGCGCACACACTGGCTATCGGAGATCAGGCTTGCGCAGCGAGCGAAGCATACGAGTGCTCTGCCTTCCCCCCCCCTC
>JAJLUB010000146.1:0-24564 GCA_030564085.1 Nakaseomyces uthaithaninus | reverse complement strand
GGGGAGAGGGGGGGAAGGAAGGATCACGCACGGGTTTCCGTGTGCCGTGCTGGCAGCATGAGAAAGGCGTTGCACCACGTACAAGAGGCAGATGCAGAGCGGTGAGGGCGGCTGTGTGTGGTGAGAGAAAAAAGAGAACAAGGCCACAGTAGAAGCGTGGAGGACGAGAGAGAAAAAAAAAAGAAGGATGACGGTGGGGTACAGTTTTCGGGCGCTGCCCGGGTACTTCGCTGCGTTCGCAGAGGAGAGCGGGCGGGCGCGTTCGGTGGACTCGCTGCAGGTGGACCATCTGCAGCCGTTGCGTGGGGGCGAGGGCTTGCTGTCGCGCGTGCCGCGCGACACTGCGACGCACAGCTACAAGCTGCTGGTGCTGGGCCGCCACGGGGAAGGGTTCCACAACGCGCCGATCGAGCGGTACGGGATGGCCGCGTGGGACGCGCACTGGTCGCTATTGGACGGCGATGCGCACGGGAGCTGGGTGGACTCGCGGCTGACACCGCTGGGGAGGAAGCAGGTGCGTGAGGCCGGGGTGCGCGAGCTCGCGCCCTTCGTTGCCGAGCTGGGTGGCACGCTGCCCGTGTTTTTCAGCTCGCCGATGCGGCGGTGTCTCGAGACCTTCGCGGAGTCCTGGAAGCCCGTGTTTGCGCGCGGCGGGGTGCCCGCGGTGGAGGTGCGCATTGTCGAGAACCTGCGGGAGACGCTCGGGGAGCACACCTGCGACCGGCGCGTGCCGCACTCGGAGACCGTCGCCGAGTACCAGGACTACGGGTACGCGGACCTGGAGACCCGGATCAGGTGGGTCTACCCCGCGGACTACCCGGAGGAGGACCAGCTGTGGGACGCCGAGCACAGGGAGACCCCGGGGGAGATGGACGCGCGGGTTGGCCGGGGGCTGCAGGAGATGTTCGCCGCGGCGCCGGACCGGTTCGTGTCGCTCACGTGCCACTCGGGCGTCATCGCCAGCGTGCTCAGGAACCTGGACCACCCGCCGGTGGACAACCTGCAGACGGGCAAGCTCGTGTACGTCGTGGTCGAGATCCAGCGCACGGCGGTGTAGATAGGCGGTGGTGCGTGCAGCTCTGGCGCTGCACATTTTTGTTTTTTTACGTAGATCATGTTCAAATGACGTAATTTTGTATCTGTAGCCATTGTGTCAAAGATAAAAGCACAGAAAGACCGCAGTTCGCTCCTGCGGGAGTTTCGTGCGACGTTGTGACTCCAGGGCACGCCACACAGACACGCACGCACGTCCCTCGATTTTTTGATTGAGGGACGGGCTATTGCACGCTTTCTGTGCTGTGTGGGGGGGGGTAGAGGAAAGGAACCTGACCTTCCGTGCGCGATGCCGTTAATGAGCCTATCCTCACCCTATTCCCTTGCGATGTCTATATAATATATATGAATTCTGCTTTTGGCTTCCATGGGTCTGTGCTCTGGGTCACTTGAATGCATAATTAGAAGGCATCTGCTCTATCTGTGTTGTGGAAAAGAGCTAGAAAATACTAAAAAAGGGAGGCGAGTAGGGAGAGAGAAAGAGAGACTACCAGGAGAACACCGAATTCGCTTATTTGGAGAGAGTGAGGGATATTTGGCAATGGCTATTATCAAGAGAGTAGTGCGTAGCAAGGCTGGTCAGGCACCCGCCAAGAGAGGGACGAAGATCAAGAAGGCGACGTACGACTCGTCGAAGAAGAAGGAGATCGGTGTCTCGGACCTGACGCTTCTGTCCAAGATTTCTGATGATGCCATCAACGCTAACCTGAAAAGACGGTTTGAAAACGGGATAATCTACACCTACATCGGGTATGTCCTGATCAGTGTGAACCCGTTCAGGGACCTGGGTATCTACACCGATGAGGTGATGCAGTCCTACCAGGGGAAAAACAGGCTGGAGGTGCCTCCGCATGTCTTCGCGATTGCGGAGTCAATGTACTATAATCTGAAGTCGTACAATGAAAACCAGTGCGTGATTATCTCGGGTGAGTCCGGGGCGGGCAAAACCGAGGCTGCCAAGCGGATTATGCAATATATCGCGGCAACTTCCTCCACACACTCGGAGTCTATCGGCAAGATCAAGGATATGGTGCTGGCTACAAACCCTTTGCTGGAGGCTTTCGGGTGTGCGAAGACGCTGAGAAACAACAACTCTTCGAGGCACGGCAAGTACTTGGAGATAAAATTCAATGCGCAGTTTGAACCTTGCGCAGGCAACATCACAAACTACCTGCTGGAGAAACAAAGAGTTGTGGGCCAGATAAAAAATGAGAGAAACTTCCATATTTTTTACCAGTTCACAAAAGGCGCTTCTGAGGAGTACAGGCAACTATTTGGAGTCCAACAACCAGAACAATACATCTACACATCCGCATCGCAATGTACAAAAGTTGAAAACATGGACGATGTGAAGGAATATCAAGAAACCATCAACGCGATGAATGTCATTGGTCTAGCTAAGGAGGAGCAGGATCAAATCTTCAGAATGCTAGCTGCGATCTTATGGATTGGTAATATCTCATTCATTGAAAACGAAGAAGGTAATGCACAGATAAGGGATACGTCGGTCACGACATTTGTGGCATATTTGTTGCAGGTGCAGGAGGAACTTCTGATCAAATCCCTAGTTGAGAGAATTATTGAGACGTCACATGGTACTAAGCGGGGCTCGACCTATCATTCTCCACTTAATATTGTTCAAGCGACAGCCGTGCGGGATGCACTTGCTAAGGCCATTTATAACAACCTGTTTGAATGGATTGTGGGAAGAGTTAATGTTTCACTTCAAGCATTCCCTGGTGCCGACAAATCAATTGGTATTCTCGATATTTACGGGTTTGAGATTTTTGAACACAATTCTTTTGAACAGATTTGTATTAACTATGTTAATGAAAAACTTCAGCAGATTTTTATTCAGCTAACATTAAAAAGTGAGCAAGAAACGTATCAAAAAGAGCAAATTAAATGGACACCAATTGATTATTTCGATAATAGGGTGGTTTGTGATCTCATTGAAGCAAAGAGACCTCCAGGTATTTTTGCTGCAATGAATGATGCTATTGCTACAGCCCATGCGGACTCCAATGCCGCCGACCAGGCTTTTTCGCAAAGATTGAACTTGTTTAGCAATAATCAGCACTTTGAGCTACGGCAAAACAAGTTTGTCATAAAGCATTATGCTGGTGATGTTACATATGATGTTTTAGGCATAACAGATAAAAACAAAGATCAACTACAGAAGGATTTGGTTGAGTTGCTGTCTACTACTGGTAATAATTTTGTTCAGACCATCTTTCCAAATCAAGTTGATAAAGATTCTAGAAGAAGACCTCCAACCTCTGGTGATAAGATCATCAAAAGCGCAAATGAACTAGTCGAAACATTGTCCAAAGCACAACCCTCTTACATCAGAACAATAAAACCAAATCAGACCAAATCTCCAAAAGACTATGATGATCATCAGGTTCTTCACCAAGTTAAATATCTTGGTTTAAAAGAGAATGTTAGGATCAGACGCGCTGGTTTTGCTTATAGGCAGTCATTTGAGAAATTTGTTGAAAGATTCTACTTATTATCTCCTCAATGTTCATATGCTGGTGATTACATTTGGGACGGAGAAACTCTAGAAGCGGTAAAGCTTATTTTACAGGATGCATCTATTCCCCAGAGTGAGTTTCAAGTAGGTGTAACCCAAGTTTTTATAAAGCAACCCGAAACTTTGTTTGCATTGGAAAACATGAGAGACAAATATTGGTATAATATGGCTGCAAGAATCCAAAGAGCTTGTAGAAGACGCATACAAAAGAGAATTGATGCAGCTGTTAAAATTCAAAATGCATTTAGAGGTAAAAGCGGAGTTGGTAGTTTTAGGAACGATGAACTGCGTGATGCTGGAGACAAAATATATGGTGGTAAAAAGGAGAGAAGGAATATGTCCTTGTTAGGGTTCAGAGGTTTTTACGGTGATTATTTATCCTGTAATGAACCAAAAACCAGGGGCTCTTTCATTAAAAGACAAGCTGGAATTACTGACCACGTCATTTTTTCATTGCATGGTAACTCGCTTCATTCATTATACGGCGGCGCAACCAAAAGACTGAGGAAAACCTTTATTTTAACACCATCCTCTCTCTGGATAGTCGGACACACCAAGACACGAAATGCCATGAAATATATCACTGATTATCGTATTGACGTGACTAATATTCGGTCTATCGGTGTTACAAACTTACAAGATGATTGGATGGCAATCAACTTATCTAATTCGCCTAAGCCAGATCCACTGATCAGTTTAATATTCAAAACAGAGTTAATAACTCATATCAAGCAATTGAACCCAAAAATTACGATCCGTGTAGGAAATGTAATTGAGTATCAGAAAATGCCAAAGAAGGTGTTTGCTGTGAAGGCTCAAGTTAGTGAATCCGCACCCAAATATGGTGATCTCTATAGATCAGGTTCGATTTTGGTACGCCGTGGTAATCCTCCAGATTCAACAGCAAGTAATAGACCTGATTTTGACTCTGGAAACCTGGTTGAAATAGATATGAAGTTGAAAAAGAGTACTAGAAAGAAGGTAGCCACAAAAAGAACACCACAAACGCTGCCGGGAGCCTCGTTGGCAGCAGTTGCAGCTCAAGCCGCTTATCACCCCAACGGATATAACCCCCCAGTCAGGAATCAGTCTGTAAAAAAGCAACAAGACCATGTGAAACGGACACCTGTTAAAACAGAGAACAAATCTACTTCCACAACAAAAAAGACTACCACTAAAGTACCTAACGTTCCAATTGCAACTAACTCCCCTGCAAAAATCAAGCCAGTTACTTTAACACCTACACCGCAAACAAGTACCGCTACAACAACAACAGATGTGCCAGTACCTCCTCCTGCTCCACCAATGCCGCAAGCAATGGAAAGCAAACCTGATGATAGGTATGAGGCTGCATATGATTTCCCTGGATCGGGCAACCCATCCGAGTTACCTTTGCAAAAGGGTGATATTGTCCATATAACTCGAAATGAGGCCAGTGGATGGTCATTGGCCAAAACGTTAGATGGAACACGCGAAGGCTGGGTTCCAACATCGTATATCGTGAAATATACTGGAACGCAACCTGCATCATCCCCGGTAGCTCCAATGACAGAGCAAGCAAAGAATAGCACAAATCAAGCTGAAGCGACTGAGCAAACAGTGCTGGACGTAGAAATACCCAGTCAAACATCGAATCAGGTTAGCCTCGGAGAGAACCTGGCCTCTGTGCTTGCTGCCAGGGCTAATAAACTCCGCTCAGAAAGTGATGAGGAGGCTGAAGCCAATGAAGATGATGACGATTGGTGATCATGCTGGGCACTGATGTCTAAACTTTTCTGTACTTTAAATAAAATGTACCACAACTATATTAATAAGAGGCATCAAGGAAGAGATGATCGGTATTTGCTTACCATAGCAGGATTGGGCAAATGCGCTAAGTATACTACTGGGCTAAAGAAGCTGAACTGACTGCACAAAATGCTTTTGGAGATACGGACCCTTAATGTGACTGAGCCAGTCCAGTGTATAAACTGCTGGGCTTGGTTGCAGGATATACGTCTGTTGCTGTGCTGTAAGCCAGTGTCTTTTTCTTTTTGTTGGCCTTTATGCAGCCTTGTGCTTGTCTTTTTTTCTTTTGTAAGTAAGTAATTTTTCGAGTATTTTTCACATATTCGACCACTTCCATGATCTGAAGCAGATTGTGGAGCAGAGAATTAACTTGTCAAACCACGAGACGGGATATATCTACATTTATTTACCTCTTTAAAGCAATTGTTCTGAGAGATTTCTTCTCCTCACGAAATAAAAGCCTCTAGATTCTGCAACAATTGGTAAGCGATTGAGTGTGTGGGTGTGCTGAACATACTTATTTTCTGCTTGTACTTATTGTTAAAATGCCTGCTGAAGGACCAAGCTTCATTGAGACCACTGACGGTGTGGTGCAGTCAATGGACAAAGTGGCTAAGATATTTTCGTCGTATCTGTCGTCGAACATCCATATACTGAACAAATACATCAATAACCTCCGTCGTGTTACGAGTCTGAAGAATGAGAGGTCGATAATGATAAAGTACGTCAAGAAGCTGCGGTTTTTCAACGACACACTGCTGAGCACGGAGATGGGTATGTTGCAGGACAGCTACGACGAGGGCCTGCCGGACGTGCGGGAGAACGTTGAGTCGTTCATAGCGTACCTGGTGAAGGTGATGGAGACGATAGACCTGCTGAACTACTTTCTGACGCAACCGCTGCAGAAGGAGATCATAGCAAAGACGTTGAACACCAACCTGGGGCTCCCCGTCACAGTCGTGCCGCTCATGGAGGACACTTACAACTTCTTCGTGAAGTTCATACAGTGGGCCACGGAGTCGCTGGAGCTGGACAATCCGTTCCTGGCCATCGAGGTGGTGGAGTTCACGCTGCGCTGCGCCGAAGAAGACGACGAGGAGTTCGAGGACACGGACAACATCTTCCTGCAGGAAGTCATGGCCGTGAAGACAGCAGAGGAGTTCGCACAGATAGCAAGCGAGTGGACGGACGTCCTCTCGGAGAAGCTCGAGGCACTGAACATCGAGTACGAGAAGATCACCGACCACTGGCACAAACTGTACAACAAATTTAAGTAGATACGTAGCACAAGCGAGACACAGAGGGGAGAGAGAGACTATATATTTACTCTGAGACTGCCCAGAGGACTGTAACTGTAATACCAATACCACATCGAAATACATGTATACGAACACCATGTGACCATAAGTGGCATGACAAGCCCTAAATGATTGCTGACAACCCTAAAGCTTTCACCCCACGCACTCCAACTACGTAAATCCAGTGGGGGGGTAGGCTGTGCCACTCGCACGGCTGGTAGACAATGGCCTGTGCTGCCGTGGGGGTGACAGCGGGCGCGCAGGGTGCTTCTTTTAGGGTTTGTGTTGGGTCTCTTAGGGTTACCAATTCGATGTTGGAGTTTCAGGGCCCTCCATTGGGTCCGCACGTCATAGCGTATCGATGACTCTCTATGCGATGGGGATGGGGGGATGGCAAGATCAATCATGCAGGTGGGGAATGAAGGTTGGAGATCGCACATTGTTGGGTTGCAGTTGGTATATATTGCAACGGGCTTTGGGCTGCTGAAAAGATCTGAAGTTCAAGGTTTCTGGCAAGGTGAAGGAAAATTAAGGGAACGGATTTTCAGTGGGGGAAGACTGGGGAATGATTGTTTATAGAGCTACTGGGGCGGTCCGGCGTGGGATGCTTGCAGCGGGGCGGTATTGTCGGTTTAGCACGTCGTCGCCACAGGTTGTGCGGGCTGATCCGGTGAAGGAGAAGACCAAGCGGGTTCTGATCCGGGTTCTGGGTGTTTCTGCACTCGGGGTCGGGTTGTGGTGGTTCTACTGGCCGCACCATACGTTTCCGCCAAGTGTGGCTGCTATATTGCGGAACGGGCTGTGGTCTGAGACGAGCAAGTACGGGAAGAACTACAGACGGGGCCTCAAGTTTTACCAGGAGGCATTGGATGAGTGCAAGCGGGTTGGCGTGGACTCGCTCTCGGATGAGTACACGGGCATTGAGATAAAGGTTGCGGAGATGTACGAGAGGCTGGACGATGTGGATGCTGCGTGTGAGGTGTACGATCAGATCATGCAGCGGTATCAGGCATTTTTACTTGCCAATGACCATTACAATATGGAAAGGGCTGCGAACTACATCAAGCGAGACCTGAGCATATTACTCAAGTATCTGAAACATCGAGATGATAAGTATGTAGGGAAAACGATGCTTCTGCACCATCTGGGGATGATCCAGAAGGTGATCTACACTAGATATCCGGAAGTAGCAGATTTCTTAAGGGAACAGCAGCGGATACTGGATACTGTGGTTCGCTCTACCCCGGATTCACAATTACCTTTTGAGAACTTGGATCTTTTTGAAAACTCCAAGCATTTTGAGAATAATAAAGAGCATATTTTGAACGGGGTAAGACTCGAAGAGATCGTGGCCCCTTACCAAGATGAACTGTTCACGGCTCTTGATCTGTTTACCGAGTACAGTCTAAAATCGAACGATATTGCAACAGCGCTGAGAAACCAGTTGATGACTGTCCAGTTTATGGCCTTGGCAAAGGTCAAGAAATCTCAAATACTTTTTTCGCAAGCGAACTTAGGGTCTATACTTTATCTACAGGCAGAAAAGATCGAAGGCGTGTTGTACAGGTTGGAAAAACAGAATGCTGATGGTCCAAAGAAAGAATTAAACTCTGAAGTCATGCAAGGTGAGGAACAACCGAATGACCATTCTCATGTCAATGAGGATAGAAGTCAATATTATATGAAACTGCTGCATGATAATCACGATAGGTATGTGAAGTTGTCTTTGCAATGTTTCGAAGAGGTTGTAAATAATGCAGAGCGCACTGACAATTTTGAAGAGGTACTAGACCCACTGACCCTGAAGGCGGCTGCATTAGCAGTATATGGAATTGGGGTCTGGCATATTCATGAGGGAAATTTGAAGAAGGCAAGAAAGCTGTTAAAGGAAGCTGTTAAATTTTCTAAGGAAACTTCCTTTGATTCACTGTTGAATGAGTCTGAGAAGGAGCTAAGAAAAGTGAAAAATATGATAAAAGCAGAAAAAATCACACAGCTATAGTAGCAAGGGTCATCGTATTTTATATTTAAGGAATTGACCTACTTCTTGGTTGGCTAACTTGAATCAATGATAAGGAAATATCTTTTTTTCGTTGATATTCTAAGGAAAAATTAACATGAAAAACCCTGTATTATAAAAAAAAAGCATATATTAACATTCCCATTGCAATAAATATATTCATACTAATTATTTTTAATATATAAAATCAACAGAATAATTTCTTAAATTGTATTTTATATTTTGAATGTGGAAGTGATGCATTTTTTCTAATTTTTTGTCATTCCCTACCCACCTGTTGCAAACCTGTGATATTAGCGATATTTCATTAGTAATTGCGATTTGTGTGTAATGCAAAGTTCTGGCCGGGGCTACATTTAACTCTAACTGAGAAGACATATTTAAATAACAGAAAAATCATACACTGATATATCCACTGTAAAGGACAACCGAGATAAGAGTTGTAAAAACACCACAGTTTTTAGTAATGTTGTTATTCCGTAATACTAAAGCTTTGCAAAGAAGTCTGATAAGAATACCGAGAGGTTCAGTGCTAGGGAACCTAAGAAAACTACAACGGAATTATGCTAGTACTGTTAATGAGGAAAGACAATTAGAAAGGTTATTTGATGATTCCCTTTACTGGAAGAACCTTAGCTCGAAGCACATCAGTAATGATATTTCTAAGACAACTGGCTTGTTCAAGAACCCATATCTTGCTTCGACTGATGGACTTAGACAGTTCAGCCGTGATTCCTTGAAAAAAGCTCATGAACTAGTGGAAATTTTGAGAAATAGTGAAACAGAGACGGAAAAACTCAATTATATTATGAACTTAGATAGACTGAGTGATACCTTGTGTCGAGTTATAGACTTATGTGAATTTTTAAGATCTGTGCATCCAAAGCAAGAGTTTGTTGATACTGCACAGGCCTGCCATGAAGAAATGTTTGAGTTTATGAATGTTTTGAACACAGATGTTATTTTATGTAACAAATTAAAAGAAGTGCTTGAAGACCAGAACATTACTGGCAGGTTAAGTGACGAGGAACGTAAAGTGGGCGAGATCTTACTGGATGACTTCGAAAAATCTGGAATTTATATGAAAGCTGGTATAAGGGATAAATTTATCGACTTATCACAACAGATTAGTGTAGTTGGGCAGGATTTCATCAATAATACAGATTTTGTAGCTAAGGACACCATTAAAATCAGATGCAATGAATTGGAAAAAAGTGGGATGAGCAAACTTATAATAAACACACTGAATCGTGATCTTACTGGAAAATATTATAAGATTCCAACCTATGGTTATGTTCCAATTCAAATATTAAGATCATGTCCAGATGAAGATATAAGAAAAGAAATATGGGCTGCCTTGCACAACTGCCCTTCGAGCCAAATCAACAGACTCAATCAGTTGATAAAATTGAGAGCAGTATTATCAAAACTATTAGGAAGGCAAAGCTATTCAGAGTACCAATTGGATAATAAAATGGCCGGATCACCAGAAAATGTCAATAATTTCATAAGCACCTTAATGAATGTCACTAAACCACTGGCAGCCAAAGAACTAGAATTTATTGCTCGAGATAAATTAAATGCTCCTGATACGAGGGTAATGGCAGATCTAGAAATATTGTCATTGGTGAGACCTTGGGATAAAAATTTCTTCACATACAAATTTGGGACTGAAAATGAAGAAGCACTACTACGTGATGAACAATTGAGATCTTATTTCACTTTAGGTAATGTTATTAATGGACTTTCAGATCTTTTCAATTCAATTTATGGAATTAAACTACAACCTGCAGCAGCTCAACCTGGAGAAACATGGTCTCCAGATGTAAGAAGACTTGATGTAATCAGTGAAAAGGAAGGAATTGTGGGTGTTATCTATTGTGATTTGTTTGAGAGGCCGGGGAAAATATCCAATCCGGCACACTTTACTGTTTGTTGCTCCAGACAAATATATCCAAATGAAAATGACTTGTCAACAATACAAACTGGTAAAAATGAAAACGGTACCACTTTCCAGTTGCCAGTTATCTCTTTGGTATGCAATTTTTCACCTGTTTTGATACCAAATGGGAAACGTGTTTGCTTGCTACACATAAGTGAGATTGAGACTCTATTTCACGAGATGGGTCATGCGATGCATTCCATGCTTGGCCGAACTCGTTTACAAAACATAAGTGGGACTCGCTGTGCAACTGACTTCGTTGAGTTACCAAGCATTCTGATGGAGCATTTTGCTCGTGATATAAGAGTTTTGGAAAAGATCAGCAAACATTATGAAACTGGAGAATCTGCCCCAGAGGATATGCTTAAAGAATATTTGCATAAAACAAAATTCTTACAACACTGTGAAACATATTCACAGGCCAAAATGGCTATGCTAGACCAGAAATTACACGGAAACTTTCCTGCAAGTGATATAGACAAAGTTGACTGTGTCGAAATATACAGAAATCTGGAAAGGGAGCTCCAGGTTTTAGTAGATGACGAGAGCAATTGGTGTGGTAGATTTGGCCATTTATTCGGATATGGTGCTACCTACTACAGTTATTTATTTGATAGAGCAATTGCAGCTAAAGTTTGGGATAGTTTATTTAAAGGAGACCCTTACAGCCGGAGAGGTGGTGAAAAATTCAAAGAGAGTGTTTTGAAATGGGGTGGTCTTAGGAACCCATGGACATGTATTGCCGAGGTTTTCGACAAACCCGAACTAGCTAAGGGTGGCTCAGATGCTATGGCTTATATTGGTGAGGCCGATGACTTATGAGGGGTTCCAAGGATGAAGCGACCATGAAAAACATATTACAACCATATTTAAACAACGTAATTGAGCGAATAAAAATCAAATCGTGTACATAATAATACAGATTTCTTATTCACCATTAAATAATGATATATTCATCCAAAACTTAATAATATATAATTAGTCAATTCAGTCTTTTCTTAACATCATATATAGTAGGTACACCATTTTTTGTTCAAAGCACTAGCAACACTACATGCGAATTGCAACTAAAATAGTACTTATCTGATTCTTCTTATTTTCCTTTTTCATGTTATTGAATATTATATTATACAGACCGTTGAGTATATACGTACGTTACTCATATTAAATGCGTTAATAGCTCAGAATTGATATTCTAATTAAAAGTGACCAAAAAACTAAATATGTAAATAAAAGATGAGAATTAAAAAATCCTTTCCTTCTATTCAAACTTAGTTGGTGGTCATGACTTGCCAAACTCTGATGACGTTGTCAGTGTAACCAGCGAACAAAGTTTGACCGTCGGAAGACCAGGTCAAAGAGACAGCATGTGGCTCAGCAGACTTGGTGTAACCAGCGAATTCTGGCTTCAAGTCTTCCAATAGACATTGTGGGTCCAAGGAGAAGATCTTGATACCAGAGGCGGTAGCAGCACACAACCAGTATCTGTTTGGAGAGAAAGACAAAGCGAAAACTTCGTCACCAGCAGACAAGGTGTACATTGGGACCTTAGCGGCAGAGTTCCACAACATAATTTCACCGTCCTTACCAGCAGAGGCAATCAAAGAACCATCTGGGGAAGCAGTGACAGTGTTAACGTTGGAGTTGTGACCGATGAAGTCAGCTTCGATCTTGAATTGGTTCAAGTTCCAGGACTATATTGATAGGCAATTTCAATTCATTCATTTCCAAAAAAGGATTGAAAGTTCTTGGAAGAATCATAGAAATTAGTGATTGTTAGTATTAGAAATTCATGAAATCAATTTTGCAGAAAAAAGTTTACATTTCCAACCATGGAAAACGATCGGAGAAAGACATGAAAATTTTATTTTCTTTAGGTTTCAAAGAAATGAATTCATCAGAGATCTTGGTGATAATTAGTATGTCTCATTCGAAGCCTCGAGGGCAACGTCCGAAGTAGCAAATATAGTAATACATCATTTGAATATCTTTTAATTCCCCAGAAAAAAACAAAAAATTTGCATATTCTCATAATACTCCGTAATCGTCAATCAATGGCAATTGGAAACGTTAGTAAACTTTTAAAAAAAAACCACCAAAAAAATTCTGGTGTGTGGATAATATTGAACATACCTTAACCATCTTGTCGTTACCGGCAGAGATGACGGTAACCTTGTCAGAGTCGTCAGCGGATGGGGCGATTCTGACTTGGGAAACCCAGTCGTTGTGACCGATCAAGGTGGCCAAACAGTCACCCTTGATGGACCAAGCCTTGATGGACTTGTCACGGGAACCAGAGATGATCATGGAAGCCTTCTTGTCGATGGCAACGGACATGACATCACCCTTGTGGCCGACGAAAGTTTGGAAAGTCTCACCGGTGGCGACATCCCACAATCTCAAGGTCTTGTCCCAAGAACCAGATAGAGCGTAAGCACCGTTCTCGGTCAAGGTACAGTCTTGGACGATGTGGGAGTGACCCTTGAAGGATCTAACTGGGACACCGAACTTTTGGTCGTCACCAGTCAACTTCCAGGAGATCAAAGTCTTGTCACGGGAAGCGGACAACAACAAGTTTGGTTGACCGGCAGAAGTGGCCAAAGATGTGACCCAGCCGTTGTGACCCTCCAAGGTACCTCTCAAAACTAGAACTTCGTTAGAAGACATTGTATATGTGACTTTTTACTGATGTGTGGTGTGGTTTCCTTATACAACCAAGAAATATTTCTAATAAAAATTACAAAGTAAATTATTCAATTGGGAATTAAGTTGAAAGAAACTCTGGTTCACATATATATATAAAAACCAATCGATTGCAAAGAGAAACGAAAAAATTTTCCGGTTCTCTCTGCTCAGAGGAACACCAGTAAAAGGTGGAAGGCAGGGCATCGCAAAGCTACAGCATGAGTTTTTTTTTTTTCATTCATTTTCAACAGCCTCTGCTCAGAAACACCCGCAGCACCGCCGCAAAAGTTCAAAAAGTTTTGCGTCTTTGGCCTTCAAATTGAAATTTTCACCAAACGTGCTGAGCTTTACTACGAGAGAGGCCTCTTTCCCAGCGAAGGAACTGGTCCCCTTCCTGCACGGCTTGCCCACTGGGTGAGACTCGGCCCGCCTTCGAGCTCTCTCCCCCCAACTCGCGCGGTGCCTGCGCAGAAAAAAGGCGAGGAAGCAGCTCCCAAATTCGTGAGAGCTGATAGACAATTTGCAGGAACACGTGTATAGGCATACATAACGTTGGAACACATGTTTAAACGTTAGGTGGTATACACGCTCAGGTGATACACCGTGTATATGTATACTGAATGACGGTTATAAGCGTTACTCTGCGATTGAAAGGAGTTGTATGTGGACGATACAACATGAAGTTTGTGCAATGCGAAGATGCTGTATTACAAGCTCCCAAGATAGTGTCTCTGACATGTAGACTTGCTGTTGGTTCGCTCTGTACCAGCTGCTTTATTCCAGGAGAGGGGATTGCACTTCCTTGGTTGGCTGTGACAGAGGCGGCCTACCCTCGACCCTCTTAACCCTCCCGATGACAGGCTGTAATTTCATAGTGTAAGTATGTGTATTTGTGTAGTTGTGCTGCGGGAATAGAGCTTTAGCAGCTCTGACCCTCCCGCCGTATGTCCCTCTCTTGCGCGCTGGGGCGCAGACGGGGTCGCGCGCGCTCGTCTGTGAGCGCAGAGAGGACTGGGGCTTGCTCGTTAGCACTTGTCCGGAAGTGAACAAAAGAGCACTGACAGACAACAAAAACTATGAAAAGGGCTGAACAGAGAGCGGAACCTGCTATAAGCACTGCATTTTCATAGAGTTTTTGGTGTTCGTTAGCATTACATCTCTGACCCAAGTTTATTTCTCCCTTCCTTCCCCCACCTCCCCAGATCATTGCGAGGCAAACAGCTCTCGAAAAGCTAGGAATCAGTATAAATAATAATGCCACCCTTGGACAAGAGGATCAAGAAGTTTTTGAAGGACTCCGTGAGGATTGCTCCCAAAATCTCCAGCAAGGGAGAGCTCTCTGAGTTAAGAACAGGGCTGGTCTCCCCTTACTCGCAGACCAGGAAGGACGCTATCCGTAAGACAATCCAGCAGATGACCTCAGGGAAGGATGTCTCTTCATTGTTCCCAGATGTATTGAAGAACATGGCAACCAACGATGTTGAGCAGAAAAAGCTGGTCTATCTATATGTGATGAATTATGCAGACTCGCACCCGGAATTGTGCATCCTTGCGGTGAACACGTTCATTCAGGACGCACAGGACCCCAATCCGCTGGTCCGTTGTATGGCCATCAGAACTATGTCCATGATCAGAGTGGAGAAGATCCTCGAATACATAGAGACTCCATTGAGGAAAACGCTACAGGACGACAATCCGTACGTCAGGAAGACCGCAGTGATATGTGTCGCCAAGTTGTTTCAATTGAACAAAGACCTATGCATTGAACTGGGTGTATTGGAGGATCTGACCAATGCCTTGGACGATTCAAATCCAATGGTAGTGGCAAATGCAACTGCTAGTTTGGTAGAGATAAATAACATGGACCCACAGACAGTAGACCTCCCAAAGTTGATTCAGTCTCACCAAACCCAGTTCCTGTCTGCATTGAATGAATGTACCGAATGGGCAAGAATCACAATATTAACAGCATTGGCTGAGTACCCAGCGCGCGATGGAATTGAAGCACAAGATATTATAGATAGAGTCAGTGCGCATTTGCAGCATGTGAACCCAGCCGTCATCCTAGCAACAGTGAAAGTCATCATACAAAATCTACCTCATATCCTTGCTGACAATAGCAGCAAGCAAGCAATAACAATGAAAAAGATATCCACAGCATTGGTTTCACTGATGTCGACTCCACCTGAAATGCAATATGTAGCTTTGAAGAACATACGAATCATCCTCGAAAGGTACCCCGAGTTACTAAAGAAAGAGCTGAGAATATTTTACATCAAGTTTAATGATCCACTGTATGTCAAAATTGAGAAAATCGATATTCTAGTTAGATTGGTTGACCCATCTAACTTGAAGCAATGTAATTTGCTACTGTCCGAGTTAAAGGAATACTCCATGGATTTTGAACCAGATTTCGTTAGTCGGGTCGTTCAAGCACTTTCTCAATTGGCTATCAAGTATTCCGAGCAAAGCTTTACCCAAAAGGTTATGGATATCCTACTTGAGCTTGTTGAAAGACAGGAGAAGCTAAGGGACGATTGCTGTTCTGCAGCTACGGATTTACTCAGACACAGTCCCTCAAACAACGATCTTGCCAAACAAGTTTGTGCCACATTAAATTCTTGGTCATCCCCCGAATTTGAGCTGGAAACCGATACAGCAAAATGCAAGTACGTGTGGCTACTCGGTCAATATCCACAATATTTCAGCACGCTGCAAGACAAACTGAAGGGATTCGTAGACAACTTTGTACAAGAGGAAACATCCACGCAAATGTCTATACTCATGACTACAGTAAGACTACACTCTCACTTGCCAGGTGACATTTTACAACAGGTTCTGGAAACCTCTACAAAAGAGACCCGTGAACTAGATATTAGGGATATGGCCATGATGTACTGGAGATGTTTGTCGTTATCTAACGCTGACGAATTGATCAATTCTCTGTGCACAAACCAACTTCCACAAATCAGCACAACATTGGACAGCTTCTCTCCTGAACTACTGGACAAACTGCTAAGGCAGCTCGGCAACATAAGCTCTATCTCGTTCGAACCAGAGAATGATAGCCACAAGAGGAAAAACTTTGTTCAAAACGTTGTCAAGGGCAAACAAATCGAAGAGCTTCAGGACATAGCGAAGAATGAGCTTGCAAACAAGGCGAACGACGATGTTCTTCTTGACTTTGGTGACGAAGACGACGAAATGGTATCCTCAGGCGTGCCAGGCTCGCCATCACAGAAACCAAGTGCCCTGAATGATCTGGATGATCTTTTCGGCTTCAGCTCGACCAATGTAAATAAAGTTGCCGAGGGTGTAGAGTCACTGGACGTGAACAAGAAATCCTCACACACCCAAGATCTATTGGACCTGTTCTGATGGTTCATCTCTGTTGGTACATAGTCATCTTGTTTTTTTGGTTCTATGGCTCCTATCTCCAGACCCCATACAGAATGAAAAAAAGGTCATTGTTTTCATTCAGTACTCTCGTTACACTATAGTTCGAACAAAGAATACGTAGCATATATATAGTTCATGTAGTCATCTGAGTATATTATTTACATGTTTATTAGAGTCGTCAATCTTATCGCGCTGCAACAGATCGCAGTTAGCAAGAACGGATACTTAATCATTGGCTGGCAGTCTGTTTCTTGACTTGCTCCTCGAGTCTGGCTATCCGCTTCTGCACGATCTTGTCCCTCTCAAGATCTAGGTACTTAGTGTCCGTTTGGTAAAACAGAAGACACTCCCCCATCTTCGCCTTTTGCGCATCACATGCAGGGAACACTCGCAAGCCGTGCTGCTTGGCGCAGTCCGCCATAGCCTTCACAAACTCACCGCACTGCTCATACGCCATGTTCTTCAAGTTCGTCCTGGCGTCCTTCTCCTCCTTCGCATTCAGCACCCACAGCGGCACCCTGCGCCCGCTCTCGTCCGTTTGAGTCATCAATCCTGGCTTATATCCTCTATCCCTGTAATCTGCCCTCAACTAGAACAGAAGGTTTATCCAACCGTAGCCAAATACCAGGACTAGCTGGCTCTTCCAGGCTGTATCTTGAACATTCAAGTAGGTTTCCCGCTTTGCCCATCTGCTATTTCCTTCTCTCCCTCGCTCCTTCTTCCTCGAGGCGACGCAGGCTTCAACCCCCCCCAGCCATCTTGCAACAAACAACCCAACCACTACAGACAAAAGACAGCGCCAACCCGCTGGTATATCTATAACTGCATCTTTCGTAGCCACTGGCAAGGCTACATCTACCAGAGATACAGACAAGAAGGATGTTTGGTGCGTTCCGTGGCTCGCAGGTGTTGCAAGGTGGTCTCCTGTGGAAGATTCCCTGGAGGATGTCGGCGCCGCAGAAGTACCGCCAGAGGCAGCGGCTGAAGGCGGTGGACAGCGTGGTGGAGAACCTCACACTGGGCCTGCATGTGCAGCGGAGCCAGCAGAAGGGGACGAGCTACGAGGCCGCGGTCCAGCAGCGCAAGAAGTTCAAGCCCAGGAGCGCAGTGATGCGGCTGCTGAACAGGTCCAACCACTTCCCGAAGGAGTTCCAGATGTCCTCGAAGGACAAGTACACCATCTTCGACAAGAAGGAGCCAGGCTACAGGAAAGGTGTGCACAAGGTGCCCAAGTGGACCAAGCTCTCGCTGAGAAAGAACCCGCAGTTCTTCTGACAAGCCAGAAATCTCACATAGCATTTTCAATTACTCATGTATATATACGTAATCCCCCACAATGGGCACCTCGAGCCCTCAGTTCTACAGTACATAGGCCAATCACATACTCAACTGCCCTTTGCGCAGTACCGAAATATGAGACTACCCCAGCTTTAATCACTCGATATCGGCAACCACGAACGCAATTAATTGGAAAAGAAGCGTAACACGCCCGCTACAAGAGGGTGGGACTGATCGAACAGAGGACTGGAGAGCACACACAGGCCACTGGCGTCACAGATAACGCACCAGAATAAAAAGGAGTATGAACGCGAGCAAGCAGAGGCAGTATGCGCACCTGGCGGAGCAGCTGAAAGAGCTCGACCAGAACCTGAAGGTGACCTCGGGCCATCTGGAAGTGATGTCAAAGCAGTGCAATGAGCATCTGGTGGGCCAATTGGGTAGGGTTCACGCCAGCTGGCTCATCGGGAGTAGTCGGTGCTTTGAGGAGCAGATGCTGGGGAGACAGAAGTAAGTACATGGCACCAGGAGGGCAGGCGCGTCTCTTGAGTGTATGAAAGTAAACAAACGATGTGTGCGTTGTATTATTATGTAAACTAGAAACTGAAGTATGTTAATTTATCAGCACACGGGGTCTCAACTAGTGGTTGCATGAGAGTGTCAGACCATGTGCTCTCTGAGCGACAACATATTGCACTTGTTGTTATCGGCTCTACTATATAAGATTCAATGTATAACTGGGAGGTCCATAAAAAAAAATTGTAAAAAATAATGCAATAGATATTAGATATGATGTTAATACGGTATTTACTATGACTTGGGCTTTTGCTGCTCTTTCCGTTTCTGTTTGCGGGCTAGTTTAACCTCAAACTCGTGACAACTCAAGGCGCCATCAAGAATCAGTGGTTCCGGTTGCGGGTCCTCCGTGAAATAGTCACATTTTAGTGCCTCGGTTGCTGTTAGTCTGCTGGATTGGTCATACCGCAATAATCCCTGTGCCAGCGCAAAACAGCTATCTGTCTCCAGTACTTCTTTATAGTCTTTCTCAAAGACGGATGGGAACTTCGTAACCTGCTGGGGCATTACCATGAAGAACCATGGCATGTCAAACAGGTTCGGCCACTGTTCTAATGTTGGAGACCCCATTATCTTGAAAATGGCTTCAAGCTGCTCTAGCTCGTTAGACCCCTGAAATAATGCAGATTTGTTGTATAGTTCCACAAGAAGACAACCACACCCCCACATGTCCACTTCGGGTCCGTAGTTAGTTGTTCCTAATAGTAGCTCAGGTGGTCTGTACCATATCGTTATTACTCTATTTGTATAATCCCTGATAGAGTTCACATTCGTGTCAATCTTCCTTGCCAGCCCAAAATCGGTAATTTTCAGGGAACCTTGGTTATCTATCAAAATATTTGATCCCTTTATATCCCGATGCAGAATGCTATTGTCATGCAGATACTCAATACCTTGCAGTATCTGTTTGAATATGTGTTTCGATTGCGCAGAAGTTATCGTGATTTGCTTGTTTAGTAAGAGGCCACTTAGGTCATTATCAGCATACTCGAATATCATGTATATGAGTTTTTGACTTTCCACCATTATTTCTTTTATGGTGGAGACATTAGGGTGGTTGAAACTTTGCAGTAGTTTTATTTCTCTTATGGAAGTGATGGGAAATCCTTCCCTTTCTCCCTGCAACCGAAGTTTCTTTAAGGCTACCATCTTATTCGTGACTGTGTTTTTCGCTTTATAGACTTTACCATATGTACCTTCACCAACTTGTAAAACCCTTTCATAGATCGATTCTGTTCTATTTGCGGAAATGAAGGTTACTGGAATATTTCTTGCGGGTGTGGAAACCGGTGGCGGCGTGCCAGTATAAGGTTCCCCGTTATTGTACCTAGAAATTGTAGACTTTGGCCCTTTGGGCAGTTCCGATAACAGTCTATCGAGTTTCCCATTGCTGCTGGAGCGTGGTGTATTATTTCTTGTGTTTGCGTTCTTACTTGACGTCTCTTTATTTGGTGCCCCTAGTCCTGGTGAATTCGGCCTCCCTGGAACCTCTTTGAACCTGCTAGACGATGCTTTATCATTGTATCTACTCTCTTTCCCACCTGGTCGCCTAGCATTAGGATTTCCGTCACTGCCCGAAAACCTCCCGTCAAATCTTGATCGTTGCGAAGTGGCTTTAGTTTCGTTTCCATTATTAAACTGCTTCTTATCGTTATTTTTTTTATTGTACCATGAACTGCCTTGATAGCGAGAACTGTACTCCCGGCCGGTGCTATTCTCTTCCTTGGTGTTTACTCTCGCCCTCTTTGAGCTTGCATGAGATCCCTGCTTCGACGAGGCCCTTCTCTTGAAGTGTTTTGAAGCACCGTTCTCCTGGTAACCGTTGTAGGACATTGTCCTGTGCTTTTTACCACTTGCAATAGTTCCAATAAAATGTCTTGAACCCCAAATACACTATCTACTAGCCTTTAATACAATATGTGTAGTACGTTGCAACTGCCGATCACAAGTATTGGCGTAATAATGCCTCTTTGTAAGCTTATACCAGTGATTTTTTTTAAACCGATGTCCAACTCGCAGAAAACCGCTTCTGTAATGCTAAAAACCGTGCGCCAAATCCACGGAAATAGAAGACAGCCGTGATGTGACCAGTCCGGATCCTCGTGTGTATGCTAATACAATGCGTAATGTACTGTGTCAGCTGGTAATGACAGCTTTTACCAAGGCATCATCCAAATATCCTGTTCTTTGAAAGGTTTGACGAAATTTTTTTTTTGTTGCCTGCGCTCACAAGGCGGACTCTGTGAAGAAAGGCCATGGCAATGCAACTGATGGATGGGTTGAATGAACAGCTACTTGCAATGCAATGCATTTGAGAGAATACCCTTTTGGCGGTGGCCAATTGGTACACCACGCTGTAGTAAGGTGAGGATGTATTGTTTGATTGCCTGCTCGGACAAGCAGTTTCCGCCTGTTAGATTGTATAGTGAGATGCTTTTATAGATGCCGGTGTTGGGGATTCGATACAGTAGGGATTCATAATAGTAAACGATATATGTTATAGATAAGACTATATTATAACCAGATAATGTAGGGATGGGGGGTTAAAAGACCAGGTTCCTTTTGGAACAATTGTATAGCATAAAAATATCAGAAAGTAGAATAATAATAAAAAGAAGGGAAATAGGAAAATAATACAAATGACTTTTGTATCCGATACTGAACAGCAGAGAGAAGAAAAAAAAAAACAGTTACATCAATTTGGTGTGTTTACATTCGTCGTTGTATTACTATCGATGTGTTTTAGATCAGTGGATGATTCCAGGTAAGCACTTAGTCTCCTCTGTTTGATCGAGTTGTTCATTTCTTCCACGTCCTTTTCGTTTCTGGGTTCCAAGAAAGGTTCATTCTCAGAGATGTCCTCAAGACTTCTCCCTACCGTCGAGTATATAGAAGTAATCTTTTCCAGTCCGTACTGCGCAGTAGGACTGACGTTTGCGTCGTAAATAGGTGTCGTCTGAGATGGGCTTTTCTTGGTATCGGTTGGGATAGCAGTTACATTACTGCTGTTAACGCTGTTGCGTCTGGATGGGGACTCGGCAAATGGAGAGCTGCTTTGTGGCAATGAAGGCACCTGCATGATTCTACCTGGTTCGGCCATGGTAATAGCTGGTTGCAACAGTTCGCCGTTGCTAAAGAACTCGATAAATCTCAAGACTTTGGCAATAACCAGAGTATCGGTGTCTTTACCCCACAGCAGGTCTAAATGTTCATGCAGGTCTACCTTGACGTCAAAGACATTCGTCATTGGTAGATTGCTTCTCATGACATTTATGTCAACTAGGGAGTCAACGCCACCATAGATTAGCAAGATAGGTGTCTTGATATTGGTCTTTGTAGGAAATCTAGGAATCTTGTAAGGTCTTGTCAAGGAGTTGAACATGTCGTCTTGTTCCTCGAACATTTGGAACTTTTGGGCTCTCAAAATTTGAAACCAGTGGACAATGGACTTGACACTAGTAGTAGAGTACAACTTGGAGTAAGAGGCCATCTTCTGTTTTTGGGTGATGTTCAAAGCCTTCCAGTTAAAGAGAATCTTGTTACCGAAGTCAATGAAGAAGTTGAATAGCTTTGGGTGAACAGTCTTTTGCCAAACGACAGCAGATGGCAGAATAATGTTACGTCCAAAAAACAGGTACATAATCATAGGCGATGACTTAGCGAGGGTGTCGACGATTCTGTTGTGCAAACCACGAGGTGTCATTGCAGGAGCAATGGCAATGAAATGCGACACTTTCTTGTTCAGTTCTTCGCTGATGCTGAGAGCAGCAAACATTTGTGCCGACCCCTGGGAAAATCCGATACAGATAAGCTGGTCCACTTTGCATCTGTCCAAGACAAACTGGATGGAGTTAGGAATATCGAAAAAGGCAAACTCGTCGATGGAGAAGTCCCAGAATGCCTTTGACTTAGGCTGCTTGTACAAGTGGGCAGTGGAGTATTTGTTACCTCTGTTGTTGCCCATCCAGACGTCGAAACCGAGGTCATGCAGCACAAATGGCAGGTTCCTGTGCCTCTCCAGGTTGCAGACCCACACGTCCGAGCACATGAGCAGACCGTGGTGTAGGTAGACCGTCTTGCCGTTCGCGGTTCCTGGCCTTGGTGCGATGCGGTGCAGGGTCAGGATGTAGTCGTCCTCCGTGCGCACCAGGTGGTCCTCCACGTCGATCCCGAACATGGCACACATGTCGTGGATGGTCTCCGCGGTACGCAGACGCTCTTCGAAAGACGTGTTGTCCTCACTGAAGGAATAGTCGATCAGCCATTCCAGCAGGGAGATAATGGGCTGTGGAATCAGTTTCAGGAAGAAGGCAAACACAGCCTCCACGTAAACGAGGACGACTATCACGTAGTCTGTGATGGTGAACCTGTTGAATATCATCATGTTATCTTAATAATGCAGTTCCTTTTCCTGTAGGTGTGGGTAAGAGTAAGCCTTGCTCAAAAGAAGGTAGGCGAGAGTCAACAGAAGGTAGAAAACTGCTCTAGCGACGTAAGATGCTGCCACGAGAGTGCAATACACTGTGTTAACCACTGAGTCAACGTTCCTGATAAAGAATAGCAAAGAGCCGAGTGCGGTGTCTAGCAGAAAGAATAGCCCTTCGAAACCGTAGTAAACTGTCTTCAAGCCGTAGTACACACCCTTGAAAATGTAGTATACCGACTTTACAGCGTACACGAAACTCCTGATAAGCTCTAGAATGATGGCTAAAGAACACAAAAAATCACCCAGGAAAGCTATGCGGTCAGCAAGGGGGTGTGAGCACAAAAAAATTCACTTATAAATGCAGCCCAAATTGGAATGGTGTTGCTTGGTGTCACTAGACCTCCTCGAAACTACTCCTTACATACCACACCCGCCCAGAAATAGAGAGATTTACACAGGTTGCTGCTGCTTATTGCCATAGGAGAAGGGCTTGCCGATGGCCCGCTGGGCTGCTCAGCTCCTTAGTAAAATTGGCACGTGATCTTTACGAAGGAAGAAAGGACAGAGAAACACCGCAGCGGGCTGCTAAACGACCGTACACAGGTATACTGACACTGCAGCGGTATATCGATATTGTGCGATGGCGGTGTATTGTGGTGGGTGGGAGGCGACGCCCGGGGCTGTACTGGTTATAGGCACGTATGCATGTGTGTGGCCACTTGCTTCTGTAACAAAAGGTATGTATTTATGATATGTAGCTGAGAAATAAAAGGATAAATAAAGAGACAGTGCAATTGGAACCCCCAATTGCAAGGCAATAAATAGAGCGGAGGCGGAGTGTCACCGCGACAGAGAAGCGTGTGTGTCCCTAGTGGCCTTCACATGTTCCAGATGTAGGCGCCTGCGACGGCGGTGAGGGCGAGGACGGAGTAGCCCGTCCTGTAGACGCCTTTCAGCGTGAGCTCCTTTGCGAAGTCCCAGATGTAGTGTCTGATGGTGCTGAAGTAGTGGAACGCGAAGGTGAAGGCGAAGCCGGCCTTCACGATCTGCTGCGTCAAGGGCGAGACGTGCTTGTGGTACCACTCGGCGACGCTCTTGGTGTTGATGCCGGACACGAACCAGCCCGCGGCGAACAGGATCGTCAGCACGTAGAACGTACCTCCGAGGATCAGATGCGATATTCTGTGCACCGAGGACATGTACCACGTGATCTGTGGTTGGTATATGGTCAAGTGAGGGGAGATCGGTCTCACGCTTCTCTGCTTGTTCAGGAAGGCCTCCTCCTGCTGGGACATGGCGCTGTTGAGTCTTCTGACGGTGGAGCTGAGCAGTCTTCTGCCCGTGACGGCCTGCAGAGCGCTTTTCCTGGCGCAGAGAGCGCCTCTATTCAAACCCAACTTAAACATCGACTTTAGGGACAGGTTATAGTTCTGGCAAAAGGGTAATTCTCAACTTTTCAAAACCTCTTGTACTGGTCCTCACAACCTCTTGTGGCGGGGCTGTGAGCAGTCCAATGCATCAGCAATATATATGCAAGTGTTAACAGTTTGGTGTGTGGGAGGG
>JAJLUB010000145.1:0-25021 GCA_030564085.1 Nakaseomyces uthaithaninus | reverse complement strand
AGGCGAGCTCGAGCTTGACGCCGCGGGCGACGGCGGCGCCGAGGGTCTTGTGTTTTGGGAGGGCCGGCAGGCGGGCGCGGTAGTCGAAGGCGAGGAGGTCTATGTCGAGCGCGGTGGCGGCGAGGGCGAGGGCCCTGTCGGAGGCGGGGAGCGCGGCGACGATGTCGTAGGCGCGGGCGAGGCGGGCGGTGCTCTGGCCGCGGGCGGGGTCGTCGATGCGGAGGGTGATGCGGGAGTAGACGCGGAGGCCCTGCGCGAGGACGTCGGCGAAGCGCTCGGGGATGCGCATGGGGTTGAGCTCGGCGGGCGCGGCGGGGAAGCGGTCGGTGTGGCTGACGGTGAAGTTGAGCGCGGCGTGCGTGTAGCCGAGCGTGCGCAGCGTCATGAGCGTCGCGCGCACCTCCGCCTCCTGCCGCGCGGTGATCGGCGTCGCGAAGTCGCGCTGCGGCCAGGTCACATTCAGATCTACCAGCATTTGTTGTTGTGCTTGTGCGTTGTTGTGGTGTTGTTGTGCTGTTCTTCTGTGGTGCCTCTTTTGTACTTGTACCTCTTGAAGAAACACGTGACTCTTTCTGTGTTGTGTGAAGAGGTTGGAAAAAAAATTTTCGCTGAGCAAATGGGCTTCTATTACTATAAAGAAAAATTTTTATTGGATATTGCAAGAAGCAAGATTGAAAAGGACCAGCCCAGAACGCCAAAGAAAGTGAGATTCAGATGTCGATCAATATCTGCAGAGACAACCATGACCCGTTCTACCGTTACAAGATGCCTCCCATCCAGGCGAAGGTGGAGGGCAGAGGTAACGGTATCAAGACCGCGGTGCTGAACCTGTCGGACGTTGCGCGCGCGCTGAACCGGCCGCCGCAGTACATCCTGAAGTACTTCGGGTTCGAGCTGGGCGCGCAGACCTCGGGGAACGTCGAGACGGAGCGGTACCTGGTGAACGGTGTGCACGAGCCGGCGAAGCTGCAGGACGTGCTCGACGGGTTCATCAACCGGTTCGTGCTGTGCGGGAGCTGTAAGAACCCGGAGACGGAGATCATCATTACGAAGAACGAGGACCTGGTGCGCGACTGTAAGGCGTGCGGTAAGCGGAGCCCCATGGACCTGAGACACAAGCTGTCGTCGTTCATCCTGAAGAACCCGCCCGACTCGCTCGCCGGCTCGAAGAAGAAGAAGAAGTCCGCCACGGCGTCCGCCAACGTGCGCGGTGGTGGTGTCTCCATCAGCGACATCGCGCAGGGCAAGTCCCAGGGCGGCGAGGAGGAGGGCGAGGCGGCCGCCAGCGACGACGACGACGACGCGCTCGCCAGGGAGATCAACGCCGCTGCCTCCAAGCTGGAGACCATAGAGGTCAAGGACGACGAGTGGGCGGTCGACATGTCCGAGGAGGCCATCAGGGCGCGTGCTAAGGAGCTGCAGGTCAACGGGTCCGCGCTGGACCCAGAGACCTCCAAGCTAGAGGAGTACGGTGAGTGGATCTTGAATGAGGCCGGCGAGGACAAGGAAAACCTGCCATCGGATGTCGAGTTATACAAAAAGGCTGTTGAGCTGGACGTCCTGAGTGATCCAAAGATTGCTTGTGTCTTGGCTCAGTGTATCTTCACGGAGGACATCGTGGAAGAGGTTTCCGAGCACGCGCCATTTTTCACCAAGGTCTTCGTTGACACCGAGTACGAGAGGAACTTCTTGGGTGGTATCGAGAGATTCTTGGGTATTGACCACAAGGACTTGATTCCAGTGCTACCTAAGATCTTGGTTAAGCTATACAACGAAGACATTGTTTCTGAAGAAGAGATAATGAGATTCGGTACGAAGAGCTCCAAGAAGTTTGTTCCTAAGGATGTCTCTAAGAAGGTTCGTAGGGCCGCTAAACCATTCATAACCTGGTTGCAGAATGCCGAAAGTGATGACGAGTCTGACGAGGAATAGACGGGGAGTTTACGAAGTTAGTGAAGTTTTGAACTTTTGTTCTGGCAGCATTGTGGTCTCAAGGAGTCATAGAATGAGAGCTTGATATTGTATGGTCTTCACCGTGATTGATTTAGGTTAGGACAGGCCTATTCTCGAAGTTTTTCCCAAGCAGGGTAAAAATTCGATACCTGCTCTTCTCCGCTTTTTGGATTTCAGGTAAAGCCATAAATTCTAGCAATGAAAGTTTTGCTTGTATATGTGTTTAGAATTCTTATAATTTATGTGCATTAATCTTTTTTTTTTTTTCACCATTAATCTCTTGTGTAATAGGTAGTAAGTGCTGACATAATTATTATTATCAGGTCTGCGTCGTGCTTCTACGAAAGATTCCAAATTGCAAGATAATTCATGTTTAGGAAGCAAAAACAGCATTTTTTTATTTCGGTTCATGAACACAAACGAGACCGTAAGGGATGGGCTGAAATTATATAATAAAGGTGAAAAACAGTTTCATAACTATGTTTGCATAAACGTGAATGAATGTTTTATTAAATATTAAACTACTTAAAATAAGACGAGGTAGAGATAATTAGTTATTATTTTACGGAAGTAAGGAAAAAAATTGTTGCCCATTAAACAGAAAAAACTATAACATCCAGATCAGTGCAACTTCATTTCCAGAAGTGTACGAAGGGAATATTATCTATCGGAGGTGCCTTAGGGGAAAAGCAAATACCAGATGTAAACATGTAAAGAAAAAAAAACAGAAATAATCAAAACAGGAAGTTGGAAAAAAGAAGAAAAAAATGGCTTTTGATGTTGTCCTACCGATACCCATTGCCAAAATTGCTTGAATGGTCATCCATTAGAGTTTGGGAAAGCAGTTCGTGGCCAGTGCCTCGCTGCATTTGCATATTATTTTGCAGATTCATCATTTCGAAGTGAGAATTCAAATCATACGGTTCATTAGCGGGTTTGTACGGATTTTGTGGTAATCCAATTGGTGCATTAGGACTGTTCGTGCTGTTCAAATAGTATAGAGGATCTGGACTCATGGGGTCCATCTGGTTTATTCCGTTAGGAGATAGATATGAACTAGCTGCATTAGCAGACTTTGGATGTGAAGTTCTAGATGGAAGTGAAAAGCCCCTAGCTTGTCGAACATTATCATGCACATAGCTATGAGACATTGTCTTCCTATGCCTGCTTTGCACATTTGACGAACCGTTTCCATTGGCATTGCTCGAAGTCAGACCTACTTCTTCAATCAGACGTTTGTTCTGGTGAGATAGATTAGAATTCAAGAGAACGATACGAATCTTCTCGATGATATTGGCCTTCTTCTCATTCTCTAGCAATCTGGATGATATTATCTTGTATAGACAAGAACCACCACAGTTACTGTCTTTCAAAATTTCAACTAGGTTGTCCGATGGCTTGTTGTCATTCAAGTTTCCAAAGATAGATGTCAACAAAGCGTCCTTAAGTGAGGGGTCAGTTCTCAAATTCAAAAGCTTCAAAATGGTTAATGATCCCAGTCTATGGCAACATAATTTGGATATGTGTGGGATTAGATTTTGTATTATAATTGCGTACTTCTCAATTAGTACACAGGAATCCAAATACCATGTGACCAATAATGTACCGTTACTGCTTGTAGATAAGTATTCAGCATACAAAATAATCATGGAGCAAAGTAATAGAGCTTGTTCTGTGCTCATATACTGATTAGATTCTAAGCATGCTCTTACGGCTCTTACACCAAATTTGTTGTCCACAATAGTCCAGAAATTAGACATGATGTTTTCAAAAATAAAGCTGTTCCATGGGAATCCGAAAGTAAGAACACCCTGAATCACGTAGTTACCATACTGATCATTAAACAGAGCGGTACAGTATTCCTGCATCCCCTTGGTGATGAAGTTCATTTGCCTTGGAGTTTGAATGACTTTGATAATCTTCTGGCTCACCCAAGTACCATTTTTGTGGATGCCCATTGATGTTAGGTACTTGTGGGATTCTCTCAGCATCAGATCAACGACGATGTCAGAACAGTTCTCATACATCTTTTGGATGATTGTATTACCTGAGTAGTCCAAACACAGTTCTGGAAGCTCATCCAGCATGGCTACAGCCAGTTGGTCGATCTCTATCTGGGACAAGGAGTTTGAATCGAAAGCCTTTCTCAGTTCCCTCAACTTCGGTGCGTCAAACTCTCTGTGCACACTCTGTTGAGGAATAGGGCCAAAGTTGTTAGTGTCGCAATCGATGCTGCATTTTAGCGAGTTGTTGATTACATGGTTCAAAATTTCATCGTCATATGGAGTGTTGAAGCTCTTTATTATGTTTCTGAACTTATCTTGCTGTTCTGCCAGCTTCAGCGGTGGAAGAGAGAATGGGCAAGGTTCCGCATCTGCAGCAGACAGATGAATATTTGAAGCATTGCTTTTCGTGGCGCTGGCTTCTTTTCCTTGGTGTGTGAGTACCACAGGCGGTTGCAGGTTTGGTTGTGTAAAGCCGTTCTGCTGTTGGAATTGTTGCAGTTGGGGCTGGGACTGGGTCTGGTAAAGGTTATTGTTCAGGAACAACTCGTGTAGTAATGGCTTTCTTACATTAGGATCCATGTGTTGTTGTTGAAGCAACTGCTCTTTGGTTAGCTCATTTGTATCTTTGGAGTTGAAAACTTTTGCGAAGGTGACTGCACTTGGCAGTCCCAAGACCGAGAATTCCTTTCCTTGCAGGTTCTCCAGCGTTGCTATAGCGCCTTCTATCGAGTCGAACTCCACGAGTGCAATGTTAAGGTGTTTCAAGGTCTTTGCTGAAACGACCCTACCATACTGCGAACACAATGAGGCCAACAGTGTTGAGGTTAGGTTTATTGGATGTGCCACTTGGTTATTATTGTAATCAACCGAGGGTGCCTGCAAAGGAAACACGTTGGTTATACAAACTGTGTTGGTTGGAAGTAATGTAGCGGCTTGGTTGGGGACAGGAACGCTGGGACTAGTTGTCACCCAAGTTATACTATTGGGATCAACGTCGTCCATCAAGGTCGGTGTATTGTTGTTATTAGAATTGAAATTAATGTCATTATTGTTGGTATTAGTATTATTAATATTATTATTAGTGATGTGGGTATTAGAGTTATTAGTATTATTGTTGTTGTTGTTGGCCATTCCGGTGTTGACTGAGTACTGCAGGGACATGTCCGAGCCATAGTGTGGAATGCTAGTGTTATTGTTATTATTACCGTTGAACATAGGGTTATTGTAGCTGCTTCCGGACTGAGTGCGGGGCCTCATGTGGTAGTCTGAAATTTGATGGTTCATTCCTGACACTGGAGGGTTCGAGTACTCGAAGGGATCCTTGATCGATGGTGGGAGGCTGATCGGGGTAGGGTTGTTGTTGTGGTACCATATATTTCCGTTACTGGCACCGGTGGTGGTCGTGTTATTGTTGTTGATAGTGCTTCCGCCGCTGGCGAACTGGGGTGGCAGTATCAGCGGTATCGAGTTTCCCTGGTTTGCGGAGAGATAGTTCGGGGACGTGTCCAGGGAGCCGTACGTGAGCGGGGTGCCGAGGAAGTCCTTGCTGGAGCTGCTGACGGCGTCGAAGTTCTGGTTGTTGTGCATGTAGTAGCTGTTCATCGCTGAGGAGGTGGTCGCGGCGTTGTGGGAGGTCCGCATGCGGGGGCTGGTGCCCACGCTGCCTGCGGTGGTGCTGTCTGCGAGCCCGGTTTGGGTGACTGCGGTTCCGTCCGAGGAGGAGCCGTTGCTGGAGTTTGAGGAGCTCTTGCGGGTGTGGAACTTCGCGCTGATGGAGGGCAGTATGCTGTTGAGCGTGCTGCTGAAGCGCTCCTTCTTCGACCTGTAGGAGGATATGCGCTTGTCGTCCGCTGCGGCGTCTGCGCGCGCCTCGTCCTCCTCGAATATCGGGATCGTCACCCCGGGACTTATCACTGTAGGGAAGTAGTCATACCTGTCGTCATTCATACCAAACTCAGTGTAGTTGTGTGGTAGTCGAGATAAGTTAGATTAAGTTGGAATCGTCCGTAGTTGAATCGTGTGTATTGTAAGTGTGTTAAAAGGTATTGCTCGTCGCGTGTAGTCAAAGTTATCTGCTGCGGCATAGGCAATCGATAGCCGCCGACGGGTAAGATCGACACTGGCAGTTTCGCAGTGCGGGTGCTCTATTTATATAGTGGCTGCGCCCGCCGAGGTTTGGAGGTCCGGGGACCTACACAAAACACCGCACGGTGTATTGTCAGGTCTGTGCGATGTTTCTGTGTCTGCATGTGTCCCTGTGCATGTGTCCCTGTGCATGTGTGTCTGCCGGTCCAACTCTCCGGGTCTCTCCGGGCCTGCACAAAGGGGAAGCGCTGGGGCCGATCCGGAGGGATTTGCCAAAGTGTGCTGTGTCTCTGTATGTCTGTATGTATGTGTGTATGTCTCTGCATGTGTCTCTCTGTGTGTCTGTGTCTGCGGTCCCTTCATTTCCCCAGCGAGGCATCCCCTAGGGGCAATATCGGGACCACGCGGGGGGGGACGTCAGTGCGGGCTGGAGGTCAGTGCGGGCTGTGCATTCCTGCTCCGAGACGCAGAGACAACGCCGCACCAAACACAACACAGACACAGCGCACACAGACACAACACACACAGAGACAACGCGCGGTGCGGGAAAAGGGGGATCCCTGCCTGGGTGCGGGACTGCAATAGGGGAGTTGTTTACATTTTCCCGCAGATGCACGAGACAGTCCCCCCCGGAGGGGGGTGTAAAGGGGGGGGGCCCGGCCTGTGCTGCGCTGTGCTGTGCTGCGCTGTGCTGCGCTCTCTCCTGCTCACGTAAGATCGTCGCTGCGGGGTTTGTGTGCCCTGGAGGGGGGACACTGCCGAGAGCACCGCCGCAGTCCGAGACAGGCGAAATGTGTTGCCGCATCGGGGAAACTCCGGGGGGGGGGGAGGGAGGGGAGGGGGCCTCTCTGTCTGGCGAAGTGCGATGCACGTGTTGGTGAAACAAGTTCTCGTGATGAGTGAGGATTTGTGTTTTTTTCAGTGACTGCCTTACCACCCGTACACCCGCAAAATGCAATTCTGTCCATATTTTTTCCTCGACAAATATTTCCATATATGGGGAGCATCCCGGAGGAGATGGCGACGCACCGGGGCAAGGGCAAGGGCATCGCTCGTCGCAGAGTATCTCGAGGCAGCAGGGTAACATCTCGCGCTGGGAGGGAAGCGAACAAGGACCCCACTGTGTGCGTGCGCATAGTGTTTCAAGGGAAGCCGCGCAGTGTCTTTGTCGGGTGGGAACAGCACATCTTGTACGAGCTGCTCACACGCCCCCCCGTTGTCTCTCTCTGTCTCACGCCTTCTGCGTGCGTTGTGTGTCGCGATGAGTGTGCGAAGTGTGAAAAAAAAAAATTTCACAAATTTTTTTTCTCGTACCCCCCATTGGGCTTGGAGTGAGCCTCGCTCAATTTTTTTTCACATTCCAACTTCTCTTCAAAGTGGAAGACTTTTAAGTACATAACTGGTGGATTAGCAGTTATGTTGGTTGGAATCTTCAAGTTTATAAGACCCCCCAAGGAACAATACACACAGAAAAATGTACGTTACTATAACACACACACTGCGGTGTCTGCGGCACCTTTGATTTGACGATATATGTGAACACGATTTACTAACAAATTATTTTGCACCCGCTGTTTAATATGATTTCCTTTGTTTTTCTGGGTACGAGAGGTTTGTGGTTTTGCGATTGGCATCCCCTCCACCCCCGCTAAGGACCTATGAGGTGAAAGAAAAATGATTGAGAAAACGAGATGTAGCAGTGGGAGATTGAATACGCTCAGGGCTAAGAGAACAAAGAAGGTTGGTATTACCGGTAAGTACGGTGTCCGTTACGGTTCTTCTTTGAGAAGACAGGTCAAGAAGTTGGAAGTCCAACAACACTCTAGATACGACTGTACTTTCTGTGGTAAGAAGACCGTCAGAAGAGGTGCCGCTGGTATCTGGTCCTGTGGTTCTTGTAAGAAGACCGTTGCCGGTGGTGCTTACACTGTCTCCACCGCTGCTGCCGCCACTGTCAGATCTACCATCAGAAGATTGAGAGACATGGTTGAAGCTTAAGCGATTTATTATTTGGTGACTGATCCAGTAAAATTGTTATTTACATAATAAGGAAAATAGACAAAAAGAAGAGAAGACAAAAACACTTCTTGGCTATTTTGTTTTATTTTTTTTTCATCCATATATTAATTTCTTCGAATTATTCCTTCATTCAATAAAAAAACATTTAAAAACCGTTTTTTCTTTTTTTTATTTATACAAGCATTAATCAACTAAAATTCTATATCAAACATTGTTGATTTAATGGTGGAAAAGGCGGGAGGGGCATCTCAAATGGAGTGCTCCAACTACCGCTGGGAAGCAGTTGGAGATGCATCTACAGCTTTGCATTCTTCTCTCCAGCTCAGTAGGGCGCACCTGGTTGCTCAAATGACCCGCCTTTGCATTACCTACAGCGAAGAAGGTTGGAACAGTTGTACTCCGCCCATCGTCATACCGTATACTGTGTCACATGTACTTTGCAATAGTATTCACGTATGCAACGCTCTACACGTGCACATATTTCTTATTCTTGCCTCCACAAGACGAGACACGTGGTATGTGACGAAACGTGACCCGGCTATACTTTACCCGGCTACTTTTTTCTCTTCTCGACTGCACTAAGTGAGAGCATTTTTGAGATACGCAGTGCCTTTTCTTCGGGGTACGTTCTGCTTCCGGGTCTCCCCCCCCCCCACCTCTCCTCCCCCTCCGGGTTGAGGTGCTTCGGAGCTTTTTCCCAGCAGGAAGCGAGCGACAGGAGAGCACGCGCACGCAATTTGCACCGGTGGCTTGACCGATGAGATGACGTGTATGGTTTATGATTAGCACTTTGAATTTACTACTGCTATCTAGAAGTTTTGGAGAGAAGGGATGTGGGGGGGCCATGAAAGTGGTCTTCTATCTTCATTCTTGCTCAACAGATTGCAATTTTCTCGATAAGAGTCTTATTTGCGAAGAATCTTATTTGCGAAGGGTCTCGACCCCTTCGCATTAGGTTTACAAGCTTCTCTTTCTATCCACACTCGTGGCTAGCCCCCATCCCTGGTTCATATCTTTCAATTTTGCATGAGAACGTAGGGTGTAGACGTGGTCTTATCCCCCTTCCGCTCTGGAAGGACTTTTTTTCCTCCCTTCGTGCCTGCTATAGGCGCTGTTTATGTAATGAAAGAGCAGAGTAGCTATGCAAGACGTTTATGTAAGTTCAAACCTGTCAAGTCGACTTTTCGGATTGACATTTATGTTTTTTTTTCTCAATCCAGGGTTTATTAAATCCCAATTGAGTGTTTGGTAGCAGATGCTCAGTCTTCTCCTTCATCGAAAGACAGGCGCCGCACTTTTTTTATACCCGCAATTGCCTGCTAACCATCAGGTGGTGGCAGCAGATCTTTTCTTGTAGATTGAGTTACTTTGTACATATCAGGGTCAATTGAATTTATCGAGAGAGGGACGTTGTCCCGGGGAGGGGGGGGTTGCACATTCAGTGGTGCGAGTAAAGCAAACGCACGCAGGGAATGGAATGCTCGTATGATCTTCCACTGCCCCGGGAACAGGAACTCGAGGCTATAATCCACACTAACCGCCCTGCGGGCCTCCACACACGCGCCAGAGGGCCCGATTTCTGCTGCCTAAGATTATGTCCACCTTCACCTAGTGTCCAATTGTCCTGGACAAATCCCGAGAAAGGAACACGGTGCATCTCCCACCCCCTCTCCTTCTGTTTTCTATATTTCCCCTTGCGGAAATACACAAACATGTCATCGTGTCCTGAAGGGTAGGAAAAAGAAAAGCTGCAACGAAATTATTTATTTGTTTGCAATTATTTGTTTACTTTTTCCGTGCTCTTCTGTGGGACAGCTCACGGGTCGCGCCCACAGCGTTTTCACTGGCCGTCTCTGTGCTAATTTTTCTTTTTATTAAGTACGTGCCTGTCTGTGCAGTGCGGACGCGAGGTGCGCGTGGAAGATCAATAGCGCCGTTGGGTGTGATGCAATTGGTATTCAGCAATGTCCTTCTCTAAGGGCTCACTATAGAGAGATACCACACACATGCGCAATGCTACAGCGTGTGTGGGGGGGGGCGAGAGACGGGTCTGTCCTGGATCCTGTGTTCAGATTACTGAGACAATATGCCGTGAGGATCTACTATTTTATTCACCACTAAAGAAGAACCGCACATTATCAGGATGGGGAAATAGCATCATTCTTTAATCACTCGCCAGTACGCTAGGGGTCCTTCTCTGGAGCCTACCCCGGTTGACACTTCTCTTGAAAAGAAAGCTCGTCCGAATTACTAAGTAAGGTTATTCCTGAGTAATATTCGTTTCCCCGCCCCTGCTTCTGCGACTAGGATCAGGACCTTTAGCTCAAGACCAGCAGGATCAAGAACACAGACTCAGGCCCGCTTCCATCTATACCACAGCAGAGAAATGGACGTTGGAGGGCGCTTTCGAAGCAGCAGGATCAAGATCACAATGCGGCTCTTCTAGAAAGGAAACTTTCTAACGCATTTGGGAAATAAAGAGAGTTTTACGGACACGAGACCCTAAAAAGGATAAACAAGTTTGTACTATTATTCAGAGACACTAAGCACAAAAAAAAGAATGACAAGAAGATCAGTAACAATTTTACACATTCCCTGATTGTTGTGTATTCTTATTTCTTAATTTTTTCTTTACCTTCCTTTATTCTTCTCTCTGCTAGGTTATCAAGGCGGGATCACAACTACAACTGAACAAGAAGGAACCTTCTTTTCTTATTTATTTCTTAGGGCTCTCGGTGTTAGTACAAAGCAGCCAGTAATCTTGTTTTTGTTTTCTTTCTACTTCTCTTCCTCCCAAGGTTTGCTACCCATTAAACCATCTAGAAATTTAGCATATATATAATGTTTGTTTTAAATAATTGTATCAGTAAAATTCCTCAACACAAGCCTTAGGCGACTCGCTTTCTACTTTTATACACATCTCTGTTCACTAGTCAGGGAACTGAAATAAATTAAAAAAAGCATTTGTTTTAAAAGTGACCTTTTTTTTCGATAAGTGAGCTCAAGAATTTTTTCAGTTTCTATATAAAACAGAAATTCTTCAAGGACATTTTTTTCCTTATCAAATCCTAATCCGTTTTCCAATTTTTTTTGTTTCTTCTCAATTCATATCCCATATTCTGTCGATTGTTGAGTTGCTTTTTGAAGCTGGATTAGAGCATAAAAGAATACCCGTTGCTGAAGGAAAGTTCCGCCTGGTTGCTACGATCAGATAACAGGTAATACAGGAAAACTCGTTCGACCAAATTCTGTTTCAAAAATAGATAACAAGAATATCTACAATATCGTATCCGCAGCTTCTTAAGTTTCAACTGCTAAGAGGAAAAGAAAGAAAAAAAGTAACTCTTCACTTTTCTAGTAACCAAATAACACCCTGGCTTTCTACGCTTGACAACTCCACTAATTATTTTTGCGCTTCAGTAAACGTTAAAACCGAAAGCGTCCGTCAAGCCAGCTATAAAGAATTTGGTATTATATTTTTGCAACAGCTTGGGATTCGGTCCATATCTATTAATAGCTTCTCTTCCACTGTCAGAGTAGGAGAATTGAAGGAAAGATAGAAGGTAAAAGGCACAGCGAACAAGCTTTTGTTGTGGTGGATAATTCAGGAAAGTCATACGATTCACTATCTGACAACCCCGCCATCTCTATTTTATCTCGCTTTTTTTAAAAACATCTCATCCCACTCTGTGACATCTAATATCCGGAAAGAGGTCGCATATCGTTTGTTTACTGAGTTGCTAGTGAGTTATACTTGGCTGTTTTACACCTATTCTTGCTATAATTAAAAAAAATACACCCAAACTCAGGATTCCTGTTCTATTTTATATATAAAAGAGAACAAGAATAGACAATACGCAATCGAAATCTGGCAGCTGCACTCTGGACCCTTCCATATCCCCTGCGGCATTTTCACTGTGACTCTCGGCTTTTTCTGTCAACCTTTCTTTTTTTTTCTCGACCCTTTGTTTACAAATAAGCTCACTGCGAAAAAGTAGCAGAGCCCATCTAAGTTACGTGTTCAAAACTTAGTCAAAAGGGAATTATATATATAAACGTGGCCCATCCGTCGCAGAAAAAGAAACTGGGATTTGCGTCTCCCCATTGAATCATGGTATCCATATTCAATCAGTCTTTCAACCAAAAGGAGCCAGCTGAGATGGCATTAAAGAAAAATAACTCATACAGGAATAGGTCGATAACTATATCCCCTCCTCTGAAGCAAGACATGTTGTCGCCATCGTGGAGTACAGTTCACAGAAGTGCTTCTTTGAACTACAAATTCTACAATGTAACCAGAGACTATATTCCAGCACAGCAGGCCGTGCAAGGTACTACGCCAAGCACACCTGACCATAAGAACCTCAATGGACCTGTAATAGATAACCATTTGCATGTCACCAGGGGCTCCATAGTTCAGAAGATCTCTGACATGGACAACGGTTTCTGGTATGTCAAACCAGTCAATCAGTTGATTTCCGGACTGGTACCTGCATCGTACCTCGAGGAGAACACACAACTGAACAACACTATAGGATCTCGTCCACACACAGCAAAATGGAACACATCTCTCATAGATCTAACCCCACCAACTTCCCCATCCACGATAGGCTCAAAGACCTTCAGCAAGTCATCTATATCAAGAAAAACTTCTGCTACTTTAGCTAGTCCTAAGTCAGAGAAAGAACTGGTTTCTATCTCTCTGATTACTAAATGCGAAGTAACAGGAATAACGAGAAAAAACAACAGGTTGGAGTACACCTTACACATTCAAAACTCTAACTGTGAGACAAGGGTGAAGCATATGCATTACAGCGACTTCTACAAGCTTCACACCAAACTAATGTTCGCATTGACTAATGACATATCGCTACCAAAAATACCTAAACCCTCACCTAAAAATATCCAGAATGAAGAGGATGATGAAGAGAAGACGATAAGGAAACAGGATTTCAACACCTACTTGACGAATCTAATAGATGTGATATATGATATTAAGACCCCTTTGATTCTGCAGGACATACTAAAAGATTGGGTAGATGACACAAACAGCGATTCCAAGCCTCAATCAATTAAGATCAAGGTTCTATTCAACGACGATTTCTATGCTCTCAAATGTACAAAACATGACATTGATAACCTTCAAAAATTGGAGAGGCTGCTGACGGCAAAAATTAGAGCTCTTAACGATAAATCGGACTTGAAGATTACTGCCAAACTTGAGGGCTGGTACATTGTTGAACTGACAGATGAAGGAATGTACCGTATGGTTTCGTCAAGACTAAATGATTTGCAGAGGTTAGCCTTAGAAGTCAAATTGTAATTTCTGTGGTAGCAATTAATAAACAAAAAAAGGAGTGGAAAGTTATATTTCCTCTTTGCCGGCATATACCTTCTCGACATATCAGTACTTCTAAAAGATGTGTTAAGATCAGTTCAAAAAATAATTCAATTCTGACATTTTTTTTTTTTTTTATTACAATAATTCGATGAAATTTTTTAATGAGCATGTACTACATCGAACATGAAAGTCCAATAATCTTCATGGATAATAAAATAAGAGGATATTTCAAATTCTTTATATAAAAAATGTACAATTTTTTTATATAGTTGTCATATAACACTTAATGGTGAACCTTTAACTGCACATATTTTCAAATACTTAAATGGCAAACAATTATCCTCATGAATTATAATCTCTAAGTCCTATTTAGTTATTTTACAGGGTCTTGCAGTAGCTTAGCTGATTGATAGGCTTGATCTAGGCTTTATCAATTTGAAAAGCCTTTCGTTAGTTTACAAGAGAAAAAAAACAGTAACGGAAAAAGAGAGGTAAAATTCTTCCTGTGAGCCCATATCAAACTATAGGAACAAAAATTTATCTATAATATTTTAACATTAGTTATTCATAGTTGACCTTTTATATCAACCTTTTTCAGTTTAGCATACATCTGAACAATAATCGGTCTACATGCTTTAGTGTCTAGGTATTTGAATTCTGTTGGAAGGTTTAAATTCTTGGTAACAATAAATTGCGCCAAGTTCTTCTTTTTCAGATATTGGATGGAATCCTCAATTGATTCAAATTGTAGTTCTTTTGTTAAAAAAACAAGATTCAATTGATTGTAACTTTTGCAAATTGTTGTTAAGATCTTCAATATTTCTTGGTCTAAAAAGGCATCAACTAGTTTACGGCCAACACCTTTTAGAGTTGAGCATAGTTTCATAAATTTATGGTAATTTCCTACTAATCTTGCTTCAGCAATTTCGAATGCTAACGTTATTCCGGCGTTTTTGATGGCTTTTCCTCTCTCAATCATAAGTTTGAGTTTCAAAGCTTCGATGGTAGAATAATCTTGCATCAATATGTAGTATAATATGAGGTACAATGTGAATTCTTCTCTATGAGTCCTCTTGATTGTTGTATTCTCATAAAGAACCATAAGTCTACTTTGACATTGATTAAACTCGCCCAAGTCTCCATTTTCAAGAGCAATTCTGGCATGCTCCTGATATACAGTCATTGTAAAAGAGTCTTCGATCATTTGAACTCTCAAATCCTGCCTGATGGATTTAAACTGGTCGCACAAATATGTGTAATTTACTTCTTTGTTCTTATATTTTTCCATAAGCATATTAAATGCCTCTTCTAGGATATTATGAGGTCGAATTAAATCAGGATTGGGCTCAGACGTTAGCCGGAGATATGATTTTTCAAGTTTCTGGCATCTACCAATTATTCTCTGATCTTTATCGAAAATATGAGATTTCGTACTAATCGAGTTCAAATCCGATAGGTTATCTACATGTTCCAACTCATTCTTCTTTACTGTGTTTTTTGAGAATCTTTCTGCTCTTTTCCGCCTTAGTTCAGCTTCTTTATTGTTGCTTTGTGATTTAGTTGATGCATTTTTAATGACTGTTCCATTATTACTTTTTATCCTTTTCCTATTGTTAATAATAGTTGGATTATTGCTCTGACTATTTACGATAGGAAGGTGTGGTGCAGGAAAGCTTTTTACAGCCGGATTGATAGACCCATTAATCTCTGATTTTGAAACAATACTTGGTTGTATGAGAGGATTGGCAGTGGGTAGAATGTTATCCTTTAAATCTTCTCCTTTTATTATAGGCTGATTCTCTTTTGACGCTGTAAGTTTCTTTTTGCTTTGCCCAAGAGTTATCGGTTTGACTTGATTATAAGACATGTCTCGATAAAATGTTTCTCTATTGGTATATGACTTCTTTTACTGCTTCTTATATTTTAAAGAGATGGGTTTCTAACAAACAAAAAAAAGGTTCTATAATATTAATGGATGAAAAAAGTTGATATAATCACAAGAAATGGAAAGGATACTTAGTTTCAAAAAAAATCGAATCTAAAAACCTTTTTTATCCGGCCCTTGAATGTTGAAACACAATACAATAAATGTTTGTAGTAAAAGTAAAATTCACCCTACGTTGTTTGTTCTCAAACTAAAAAAAATTATCTTGGAGTTTCTTCAGTATCAAGCCCAATAAAGAACAATGTTGGAATGACTAGTTGTTGTTGTGATGAGGTGGATTAGGATTCCATCATTTAACTGTAGCTATTAAGCACTATTCTGGACCATTAATCAATGAAAGCCCTTAGCTGACAAAAATTTCATGTTCCGGGTAATTATTATTTATGCTTACGTATACCAAGCTGGAATAAGCCATCTAGCAAATTGTGCTAGCAAGTAACACAGATTGCATAAAAAAGAATAGCAAGTAGCTTGTATATTGAATTAGAGATTATTAGTTAATCATTGCCTGCATATGTAGGTAAAATTATCATTTTCGTTAACTGTGAATGTAGGTAGATATTTGAATTAGTACGAAAGATGGGGACCTGGAAGGAATCGTTGCTGCTTTCAATGGATACTACCTTACGGGTAAATACATCTCATAAAAAGATTATGGAGGGGTCAAAACTATTCACTGAGTTCATAGGAGAGTATCTGATTTTGGAAATCAAGTATCCAATTGTGTACATTAGGTGTCTATTCAGAGCCTTGGTCCTCAGCAAGTTTCTATGGGAGGTTGGCCGAGTGGTTTAAGGCGTCAGATTTAGGTGAGTTGAAACACTTAAAGCTTAAATTCTCTGATATCTTCGGATGCAAGGGTTCGAATCCCTTATCTCTCATTATTTTTTTGTTTTTGATTGGTGAAAATTTTTCATTTTTTGGATGTGAACTATGTGCTGCCAAACGAAATCTTCAACAATTTCTTATGGGAGGTTGGCCGAGTGGTTTAAGGCGTCAGATTTAGGTGAGTTGAAACACTTAAAGCTTAAATTCTCTGATATCTTCGGATGCAAGGGTTCGAATCCCTTATCTCTCATTAATTTTTTTTCCTACTCAGTTCATCACCAACTTTTTAAAGTTTAGGTCATGATCGACTATTCAAACTTTAATATTTAATTCAAACAACACGGATACCTCTCCAGACTCCGTACCTAATCGATACAAGTCTTAATTTCTTGTTGAGCAGTCCACAACAAATTTTTTTTGAAAGAGCAATTGACCTTTTTAGGTTTCCTATTACTAGCATTTGTTTTCCAATAGTATAAACATAATATAACACACATCTATATAATGAGCAATAAAGGAAAACTGGAAAGAATACGAGCCTTGGAACAGGAACATGTGGATATCTTCAATCAATTACTACGTGTTCTAGATGAGCTCTACCTCGAGAGGACACATGAATCAAGAAAAATAATAATAAAAGATGAGCAGGAGTCTCTACTGCGACTGCGGAGACAAATGCAGAAAGGATTAGAGGAGAGTGCAGCGATACTAAGAACATTGGAAAGAGTTGACAAACTCAACTCGGAAACAAATGCAGAACCTCAAACTTTGGAAGACATCATAGCCTTGAGACTCAAGAAGCTAATGGATAACAACTACAAACTGGAAACTGACGCAATCCACTTGATAAATAAACGTTCCGAACTGGAAACGGCTATTGGAAAACAGGAACACTTATTCCTTGATCTGCGGCAACAATTGCAGGAACTAGATGAGTTGTATGGTTACAGACCCTCAGAATCCGTCAATTCAACCATCAATGAAACTGACATGGTTGAGCAAAAAAAAATAAAAAGCCAAAATATCGCTATAAAAGAACTGTTGATAGCACTTAAAATCCACAGTGGCTCTGGGATAGTATTGTAACTTATAGTTTAATAGCATTATTATATATTTGAAGTTGTTTAATGGGATTTATTTTTTTGAATATTGTCATATCACTCTTACATATGATTGAACAAACCTTCGGTAAGATTTGAAAAACCTTCTAAGGGGATCAAAACATAGTCGTTCTCGAAAAGAACTCCTAGTGAAATCAAACAAACGATTACAATCATTGGTGACAAGCGTATAAGAGGAAAATAAGAACTTTCTAACAAGGATGTTTCCTCTTAGGGGTTTGAGGCATTCACCTGTTTTTAGGAGTACGTTACCAAGGAGGTTTTATCCTTCAATTCCAGAAAAGGTGATAATTAATGGAAAGACACATACTACAGACTCCGAAATTACAAATATTACCTCTTCAATAATCAATTTAACGGACAGATCATTGCATTTGAAAAAAGACCATCCAATTGGAATTTTAAGAAATTTGATTGAAAGAAAGCTGAATGCTAACGGGAACTCTTATGCCATTTATAACCAGTTTAAACCGGTTGTGTCTGTGTATGAAAACTTTGATTCGCTAGGATTTCCAAAGGACCATCCCGGAAGATCTAAATCTGACACATACTATATCAATAATGAAACTTTGTTGAGGACACATACCTCTGCACACGAGCTGGAATGCTTCAGCAACATGAAATCGAATAAAAAACCGGGATTTTTAATAACTGCGGATGTCTATAGAAGAGATGAGATTGATAAAACTCATTATCCAGCATTTCATCAGATGGAGGGTGCTAGGGTATGGAATAGGGAAGTTAAGAAAGATGGAACCTTTAACACATTAGAAGATGCATCCCATATCAAGCAAATCAGACAAGATATAAAGGACTTGGAAGACATCCTAGCCAAAGAAAAAACTAGCATGATAGTAGAGGATAATACCGCATCTCAGGAAAATCCAAAGCAGGCTTACATGACGGATTTGGAAGTGTATTTAGTCTCTCAGCATCTAAAAAGATCCATCGAATTAGTAGTTTCAGAAGTTTTTCATAGTAAAATCGAGAGTATGAAAGCCCTCAAAGGTCCAAACCACCCAGAAATACCTAGAGAATTAAAAGTTAGATGGATTACAGCTTATTTCCCGTGGACAGCACCATCATGGGAAATCGAAGTTTGGTGGGAAGGTGAGTGGTTGGAGCTTTGTGGCTGCGGACTTGTGCAGCAACAAGTCCTTAACAATTCAGGAAACCAACCTGGGAGCTCAATTGCTTGGGCTTTTGGGCTTGGCTTGGATAGGATTGGTATGCTATTATTCGAAATACCAGATATAAGATTAATGTGGACGCAAGATGAACGGTTCCACAACCAATTTAGAGAAGGATCCATCACTACTTTTACACCATATTCTAAATATCCAGGTAGTTACAGAGATATTGCCTTCTGGCTTCCAAACAGCTTAAAAGATGAAGGGCAACTTCAAGAAAATGACATCATGGAAGTGATTAGAAATATAGCAGGTGACTTGGTTGAGAGTGTGAAGTTGGTAGATAAATTTACTCATCCAAAGACACAGAAAAAATCGTTGTGTTACCGAATCAACTATCAATCCATGGATAGAAATATCACTAACTCTGAAGTCAATGCACTTCAAAAACTTGTAGAGAAAGAAATTGTAAATAGATTCAACGTCCAATTGCGGTGAATTATCTTTATTCGCCATTTGAAGAAAAGTATAGATAATCAAGATGAGAAACCATGTATATAAATCCAAATCGCAATGGGCTATTTCAGCAATTAATGTAGTAGTAAAATAAGCCTAATCAGGAATACAGTACAGCAAGAACCGACATAGCCCCCACAACTTCTATATGTAAAAATTTCCTAGCTCATGTATGCAATTCATATCATGAAATATAGCTTACTAATACACTCTGTGGGGCAGGGGCGTGTGAAAAAAAAATTGTGATGAGCGATGAGCTTCATGAATCATATTTAAAGAACTACACCTAAAGTGACACGCTCCTTCCAATTCTGATTTGGTAAATTTATTTCCAATCAGGAATTTTACATATTATCAAGAAATTTGTGCGTTAGGCCATTTTCTTGAATTGCGAATCAAAACTGGCATATCAGTTAGCGTGGAGGATATCTTGATATTGAAATACCATGTCCGCTAGTAAGATTGCCATTCTTTATGGATCAGAGACAGGTAATGCTCAGGATTTTGCTGCTATATTATCACATAAACTTCATAGATTTTGTTTTCCTCACATATTAACTTCATTAGCTGATTATAAAAAGGAAGACATTTTGAAGTGTCGGTATTTGTTTGTGATTTGCTCAACAACTGGTCAGGGTGAACTTCCAAGGAATGTTTACGAAACGTCGAATGGCAACCAAAAAGGTACACTTTGGGCCTTTTTAAAGAAAAAGAACTTACCTGAGGATTTTTTGAGCCATTTAAAGACTGCTTTTCTTGGATTAGGTGATAGTTCGTATCCAAAATTCAATTATGCGTTGCGAAAAGTACATAATAGGATTGTCCATCAGTTGGGTGCACGAGAGATATTTGATAGACTGGAGGCTGATGAACAATCCATGGCCGGAAGCAATAAAGGTACTGGTAGTGGTATTGAATCAGTTTATTTTGAATACGAAAAACGAATAATAGAGTTTTTGATGAATAAATTCCCAAATAGAAAAGTTGATGGGAAAATAATAAAACGTGTAGAAATTAACAAGGAGATATATTTAGAACCTTCAACTTATCTCGAATTTGCTGATGAAGGCAGTCCAGTTGCTAGTAACAGTCAAAATTCAGTTCATTTTTATGGTGATGATTCGATAAAAGTTGGTAAAGTTTTAACCAATAATCAAATAACGGCTGTAGACCACTTTCAAGACGTTCGACAGTTTGTTTTTGAAGCAGCTGACGATAAAAATTACGAACCTGGTGACACTATTGGTATCTATTCATGTAACACTGATGCAACCGTACAGCAAATGTTGGAAACTCAACCTCACTGGCTTGAAGTTGCTGATAGACCTTTGAAATTCTCCAATGACGTTCCAGAACAGCTTCTGGATGGTGGAATAGTATCACCATTAACATTAAGGAATTTATTGAAGTATCATTGTGATTTCATGAGCATTCCAAGAACCTCATTCTTTTTGAAAACTTGGACTTTTGCTACTGATGTAAGTAGGATGGAACGTGGTGAGGAGCAAATGAAAGACCAGCAAGAAAAATTGTATGAATTTGCCACTGATGAAGATATGCAAGAGCTATATGATTACTGCAACCGACCAAGAAGATCAATCCTGGAAGTAATGGATGATTTCTTATCTCTCCATCTACCATGGAAATATATTTTGGACTTTTTCCCAAATATCAAACCAAGATTTTACTCCATTTCAAGTGCCGCCAATAGCCCTAACATTGAATTAACTGTGGCTATTGTGAAATATAAAACTATTTTAAGAAAAATAAGGACAGGTGTGTGTACTAATTTTATTGCTAAACTACAAAACGGCGATGAAATTAGATATAAATTATACAACAACCACCTCATACGAAAAGAATACCATGACCGTCCTATGATTCTTGTTGGCCCAGGTGTTGGATTGGCACCACTTCTATCTGCTGTTAGATCTAAATCGTCAGATGACATGTCTTTGTTTTTTGGTTGCCGATTTAAAGACAAGGATTACATATATCAAAAGGAATTGGAATCATTTGCAAATGATGGTATTATCAACCTGTATCCTGTATTCTCTAGAGACCGCGAGAATTCACCAGACACCAAGTATGTTCAGGACGTTTTGTGGAAGCTAGGTGAAGAGATTACAAAAAAGATAGTTGAGTCTAATGCCACATTTTTCCTGTGTGGCGCTTCAGGTAAAATGCCGATACAAATCAGATTGACATTTCTTGAAATGCTAAAGAAATGGGGAAATTTCAAAGATGAGAATGCTGCCAAAGAATACTTAAGAACCATGGAAAAAGAGGATAGATATATACAAGAGACTTGGTAAATCATGAATATTAATCTATTTCGTATATTTTATAAGTAATCAATTATGATTGTAAATTTCTGCCAATTACTGACAGTATATGAAGAACGAAATTCGTAAAACCCAACACTTTATTCTAAAGTTGATTATATAATTATTCCGTAGAAAGCATGTCTGCTGACACTAGATACCAAACAGTCCCTTTGGGCAACTTGAATGGATTATTAACAGTAACATTTTGAACTTCGTTTCTTTGAATATCAGTAATTTTACCGATAAACCATTCTTTAGAAGATGTTACAAGAGCTTCATCTTTCAAAAAATACCTTGAACTTTCATTAAATGCAGTAAATGCAGCCCATGGATGTAAAACATTTGTTTTATGGAAATTTTTCTTTTTGTTTGGAGAATTTGAAGTCTTACTCCCAAATGGTGGCGGCGTTGAAAGATCTATAGAGGAAAAGGACGAAGTCATTGACGAAGATGGCGACTTCATATCAATCACGGCCTCTTTGGTGGGTAAAAACAAGGCAAGGTCATTAATTTGGAAATTCTTTAGGCAGATTCTTTCATTTTGATACAAATCAAGTAAAAGCCTCTTTGATTTATTCTCTTTAGTTAAACGTTTTGCCAGTGTCTCAATATCTTTAAAACGATTAATAACTGCCGACTCATATAGTTTATTGTCATAAACCTTTTTCATGAATTCAAGTAATTTCCAATAGTCAGCACTCTCTGTTTTGCTAACAAGTGCTTCATATAATTCTTTGGCACCTTTATAAACATTACTATTGATTGTGTCGGGTGATTTTGGTAGTTGTGTACTTTCGTCTAGAAGACTTTGACTAAGTCCCTTTTTAAGCCCTTTAACTCTTTTTATGTCAAAATCCTGGGTACTCTCTTGAGTTAATAACAAACCAATGTTCTCAAGAATGTAAATATTTGAGGAAAATACTTCAAACAACTCTTTCTGCAACGATGCGCATAAATCTAGTTCTGTTTGATCTTCTTGACCAGCATCGATGACATCAACAGTGATATTATTATGCTCTTTCAGTTGCTCCATTAGAATATTTTGTTCGTCAAGCTTGTTACGTAAGAACTCCAATTCTGAATTTTTGTCTTTTATCTCAACCTCATGGGATTGTTTCAAATCAGAAAGCAATTGCTTCTGTTCATTAGAATTTGCACTGTCTCGAATCTCCAATTCCTTGATCCTCGCTTTAAGTTTAGAATTCTCAGACCTTTGATTGTTCAAATCTTTTTCGATTTCATGATAATCCTCAAGAATCTTTTGGTGTTTAGAAGATATTAGGTTGTAATCTCTCTTGATGCTCTTTCTTTCGCTGTCAAATTGCTTCAACATGTTTTCCTCGTTAAGTGTTATCCTCGCCAATTCTCTGTTTAAATGGTCTAAAGTTTCTCTATAGGCTTTTTTCTCAATTTCTATATCAATTATTTGAGTGTGTGTAACTTTCAGTTGATCATCTTTCAATTTACTCTCCTTTTTTGAGTTTTCTAATTTAGCTCGTACATTTTCAAGTTCATTTTTCAGATCTAGTATTTCCATACTACCGGTCGCAGATTTGATATTATCAAGACCAAAAAGAGAAGAAGGGGATAAGCCCACACTTTTATTTGCCGACGATACGTTTTTTGCAAAATAGTTAATATTGTCTGAGCCATGAAGAATACCAGACGGCCAATTATTAATGCTTGAGTATCCATTTTCATGTAATAGCGATTCCAATTTCCTTATTCTACTCTTATATCTCTTGATAATTTCTCCGTCTGTAGTTGAAACACTAGTTGTATATCTTTCTAACATTTTGCTTGAAAGCCTTGTATTGGTAGCCTCGGCTAACGATTGCTCAAGAATTTTGATGCTTTCTTCGGACAGCTTTAATTGCTTTGATTTCTGCATAAATGACTGCATAACACCTTCAAGCTTTTTTTGTTCTTGTTTCAACTCTTGAACTTTCTTGTCATTGATTACCTTGGAAACATTTTTTATACTGTTAGTTATTTCATCAACATCGACAGAGGAATGCAGATCCACACAAAAAGGAGATGCCAGCTCACCAAAATTGTCCATCCAATTAGCTCTAGTAGAGTATTCTAGCAGAGCTTGTTCTCTTAGTTCACCAGAAAAATTGATGTCTGTCTTGTAGGCCTGAATGCTCCAAATTGTACGCCTGAGCCTTTCTACCAGATACAGGCCGTATATCAAAGGTGCATCCTCAATTTGGGCAAACGCCACCTCTAATTCTTTATATAAGCTCAAATCGGTGTTACAGTCATTAAGCAAGAAATGCTTGATATCAGCACACTGTAACTGAACCCACGCAATCTGGCCCATATATACCACCATTTTACTCTGAAAATTGGATTTGGCCTCCTTTAGATCTTGCATAACTTCATACAGAGATTGCGAGATAGTAAGCAGATGACTAACTCTTTCCTTCATTTTCTGTAACTTCGGAGTAAGCTCATTTTCAAGATAGTCTTCAGTGAACACTGCTTCTTCCTTATCCAGAAGTTCCCTGCTAGTCTCTCGTACGAGGCTAGATATTGACTCAAACTTGGAGATCAATTCAACATCCACCTTCATTGTGCTGGCATCATTGGCCATGTTCAGTTGTTTGATGTAAGTCTTGATCAAGCCTCTTTCCATAGCATGTGAGTCTATCTCCTTTTTCACCTTCTTCAATTTCGAATTTACCTTATGGTCCAATGACTTCAACATCGTTTGCTTCTTCTTGAGGTCCGACTCATCCACGTACTTACTCAGCGGACCGTCGAGCCCTATTAAGTTCTTCAACACGTTGTGGTAGCACTCCTCCCATCTGAAACTGAGGCTGTTTTCGTGCAGCTGGTTGAGGAAAAGCACATTGGAATTATAAAGCTTTTCTATGTCGTAGCAATACAGCCCCAGGTATTGCTCGCAGGTCAGTACGCACAACTCCAAATTCTCCAGCTCCTCCTGGGTCCTCGTCGCTATGGACTGGAAGAAGTTCACGTCTATCTCTAGCGCGCTCAGCCAGCCAAGGTTAGTGGTGAGCAGCCCCACCAGCCTTCTGTACGTCAGCGTGCCCTCGTCCTCCACCAGCGGCGACGGTATAGGTCGGAGCAAGTCGTCGTGCGCTAGACCCTGTCTCTCCGACACCAGCTCACCCACCAGCTCGGCGGCCCGCGCCTCCAGATCATCGCTGCCCGCTTCCGGTGTCCTCGGATGATCCCCGGACACCTCCTCGCCGGCTGTCCCCGTCTCAGTCCCCGACCCCGTCTCAGTCGCCGTCTCGTCGCTCCCACGCCCACCAGGCCTGTTCACCACCGAGAACAGTCGCCTGTCGTACACGTACACGCCGCCGGCCTCCTGCGCCGCCGCCCTGAAGTTCGAGTCGCGGACCTTGCCGCCAAACGGGTACAGCAGCAGGAGGTGCTGCGGCGGGACGCGCCACTTCGCTGCGACGTGCGCCCTGAGCTCCTTGAGCGTGAGGAATACCTTTGTGTCGACCGCAAACGACGCGCCCGTGGTGCAATCCACACATCGCAGCGCATCGCACGTCCCCATCGTCGCTATTCTATGGTCCTATCTCAAAATGCAGCCCCCCCAAATCCATCGAGAGTATTTCTATCGCGCCGTATTGTATTGTATTGTAGCACAGTGTTCTACTATAGTGCGTATTGTATTGTGTTGTCGGTGTTTGCTTGGCTTGGCGATGAGCTTGGGGGTGTCTGCGAGAAGGCCGAGTCGGGGGGTGTGTGGAAGACAGCGCTGGG
>JAJLUB010000144.1:0-25921 GCA_030564085.1 Nakaseomyces uthaithaninus | reverse complement strand
ATCCGTGGGGGGGAGGGGGGGTGGTTATTGGGTGCCCAGTGACGACGGTTTTATTTTTCTTTCTTTTACATGTTTTGGAGGTGGACGCCGGGTCAAGTTTAGTTGCAGTGGTTGGGGGGGGGGGAACATTCTCCATCATTCAGAGTTCTACCTGTAGAAACTTCTTCGTGTAATGTGTTTTGAGAGATAACGTTATTAAATTGATTTATAGAGAGAAAATAAAAAAAGAAATCCGGATTTATAAAAAATAATATGTGAGGTTTTGAAATAAAAATAGGCCTGTTTGTTTGTTAATGAAGGACTAGTCCTAATGAATGCTTCGAATTGAATATGCGTCGTATCAGATAGCTTTTACCACCCATCAATGCATGCAATATTTTGATGGGGTTTGTCATCGCTTAATTTGAATAGTATAATTTTAATCATGAATATCATCCCTATAATCCGTAGGGGAATATCAACCAGAGAGTCAGAATTTTAGGTGTAAACACCTTAATCATTATCTATTTTTTTTTTGTTGAACTGTTTTATTATTTTTTTTTTTAATGTGAAATACCACCGGGTACATCCATATTTTATATTTTTTTTTTCAGTTTTGAATATTAGATATAAGTGACTTTAGGATACTAATCTTTTATTTTGTATGGTAGATTAGAGTCCTTTCTTCCTTTTCATAATTATTACATGAATCATTTAGTTTCTGTTATGTGGTTACAGAAAAGACATCTGTAACCTTCCATTTCAGCGTGCAATAAAGAATCAAATTCTTTTTCAACACCGTGAGATTTCATGATGTTCAATTCACCTTTGGTTGGAATTTTCCGGCAGGTGTCGTTGAGACACCGGGTCCTGGTCTTCTTGTACCGCAGCCCACATGAATTGCAGAGTTGCTCCGTTTTTTTGCCTGACCAAGAGGGTCTCCAACATGGCGAATCACTAGAATTACAAGAGACACACTTTCTCAAGTTATAAGAGGTGTGCTTTGGACTTCCGCTCCCGCTCTTGCTCTTATTACTGTTTGAGCGTTGTGGTACTGAGGTCATCGAAGATGATTTCTTTTTTGTAAACCCACTACTTCCAACAATTTTTTTGCTGTTATAATAGTGTTTTGGTGAGGTGTTGGCAGATACTGAGGTGGCTGTCGCAGTGGCTCCCAGTAGTGCGATACTAGGCGATTCTGAAATGTGCTGACCATATTTTAGCGCAGGGGTACTAAACACACTTGCGTTGTTGACGTTGTATGCTGTCTGGTGGTATGAAAAGCTGTCCCTGTGCTGTAAAATATTTTGATTTGGGGTAATAGGTCTGGAGGGGGAACGGGACCGAGAACGTGATGCATTACTCTTTTGCAGTTTCTTGTATTCCTTAGGCGTGGATGGTTCTACAAAAGTCGTAAATCGTGTTGGTGATGCAGAGAGTTCTTTTCTTCTAGGACTGGAAGATCTTGTTGAAGACGGGGATGTCGAACTGGAACTTGATTGCTCAAGTTTATTCGCCAATTGCGTAGCTGCGTCGCTGATAAATGATGTTGATTTCAGGCTACCTGGCTTGGAAACTCTATTCCCAGCTCTCGAATTGATCGATAGAACGTCTCTATTATCCAATAACCGTTTTATTTGCAGTGCTTTGAAGCTGTTGGTCTTTTTATGGCCACTCGGTGAAGATCCATTATAGTATTGTTCTAGTTGTTTTGTCCGGACTGTTTGAATAAGTTTCTCACTTATTATAGGTGTGAATTCCTTTAGATTGTCAGCCGGGGTCTTTGGAGTCTGGTAATATGCAGGGTTGCTACCTTTGAAACTGTCATTGGAATTCTGTCTTTTACTCTTTTTTGTACTGTTTGGGCTCATTGGTGGTGTGACAGGAGCTTCAAAGCTCCATGGACTATTTGACAACCTTTCAAATTGATCCTTGGGGTTTAAGATGGAACTTATACCGGGCTTCGAAGATGCGTTTTCTGGTGTTTCTACTTCATTTCTCAGCTGGCTTACCGGAAATTGAGTTCGAACTTTTGAGACCTCCTCTTGAATCTTGACATAGTCCTCATAAGATTTTTCTTTACACCAATGAACCAAGTTCTGCCTCCAGCGACCGTTAACTTTTGCTGTATCAGGATATAGCTTAGAGTTTTCTTGCAAGGAAGGATCAGGAAGCAGTTGCAAATGTCTCAAAGAGGGTAGAGCAACGCGACTGAATGGGAAGACATGATGAGGTTGAGTAATTGGTACACTTGCACCTATTCTATCTTGAGACTCCTGGAACGTCGATGAGCGCAATAGATTAGGCACCGTTGATGAATTTATCTTTTCAGGTGAAAAAATTGATGCAGATTGTGTAGGAATATGATCTTTTTGGGTCGGTGGTGATGTGGATGGTGTTAAAACCGATAAATAACTGCTACCATTGAAGTGGTTAGGAGATGCAGGGGCAGTATTAGACTTTCTGAAAGGCATTCCATTTAAAAAATGTGGTGGACCTGTGCCCTTCGAACTGGTAGATAATCTGTTTGGTTTATCAAAGAGTGAACCACTGATGTTAGCAAAGCCAGTCTTCCCAATATGTAGAGATAGCTTAGATGTGGAAGGTATTGGGGATGAGAAATATGAATAGTTTCTAGAACCTGGACTTGAGTGTGCATGCCCATGCAGGTCAAAAGTTGCAGTGGTAGCTTGAGGTAGCATCACAGGGTTGGCTGATGTTGGATGTAGAGAATGTTTGGATGTATGTAAATGTCCCTCTGAACCAGCAGAAGAGACATACGAGCCATTATTTGAAGAAAACGACGAATTGCCTAGGAGCGGCATCGATAAATCATTCAGAGGCATCGACATAAATCTCAAAATAAATTTTTAATTTTTATTATCTTCTTTTCACTTGTGGTAATAATTCAATCAATATCTGTCAAAAAATTGATAATGCTTTATTCTTTTATTACTTTGAGAAATTAATAAACGAGAGAACTTTTTCTAATGCACTAGGTGATTTAGAAAGAAAATAAGGAATGAACAGGTTAGGAATAATTTTTTTTTTCTTTTGTGTAATTATATCTCTCTTTTGTGTTTTTACCCTTTGAATCCTATGATAAAGAAACCTTGAAAATAGGTGTTTGAAAACGATTGACTTCTAATATGATGGACTTGATTGAATGATTACTTATTATATTCTTTTATTGGTAATATTTTTGTTTTGTTTATTGTAAAGGAAAGTACAATTAAGAGAAGATGAATCAGAGGAAAAAAGCACTAATGATAACCGTAAATGAAGTACACAGGAAAACCTAGAAAGACACGAGAATTACAAATACTGAATCAAGCATATATCTGAAAAGAAGACAAATTGGGATAAAATTTAAATGTTATATATGGGATGAAGGAAAATAATGACTTAACTAAAGAAGCGTAAACACCAGCATACAAAGATAGGAAATAAAACTGATCCGACAATATGTATAAAGGAAACTCTATTTTGGCTGGGTATTCACTCAAGATATTTATACTATGATATCAAATGCTGAAGAAGCTGCTAAAAATTGAAATTTGATTTGAGAACCCAGCCCTTTCAAATTTAGAGCACATCGAGCATTAGCCCATACTGAATGTAACCACCGTAACAACGCAATAGAGAAGATCACAGCACTTAGAGAAAGCACTAACGTTTCCTATTTAGGTAAACACACATATTCTCGGACCCTCATTCAGTGTAAGTCTCTATACGTAATCCCAGAGATGGCTGGGCAGTACGCAGCGCACTCGAGATGATTTCAGATTTCCTCTGCTTCCCATCCACTGTGCGTTCCCGAGGTCAGTCAGGTCGGCATTACGCTGCGTGCCTCGTTCCCACGAACAAAGACTATTTTAGGAAGTGTAAGTGCTTTTTTTGGGGGGGGTAACCGAAAGAACAAGAAAAATTTGAAATGGGAGGTGTCCAGATCAGGAAATGTGTAAATAAGAACAAGACGTCATTACGAGTGTGTAGATATTACGGTTTGCCTTTGACCCAGCCATTTTGTTTTTGCAAAAACAAGTATGCATCCAGAGGGAAGAAATGGAAAGTATGGTGTAGGAGCTCTGTTTTTCAGTTCTCCCGATCAGATTGCTTTTAGGTGGGAGAAAATACCAACTGTATCTTGAACGGGGCGGGCACAGTGGGGTGGATGATGTGCTACTGTACGAGAAAGCGATGTGGGCACGTGCGGAACAGAGACAAAAAGTCATGTGACTGAAAAAATTAGGCCTCGCCAGCTGTAGGAACGAGAAGAAGAAAGAGCATGAAAGAGATGGATGGAGAAAAGCAACTGGAGTAGAGCTGTAGGTGGATAGATGAGAAGACGAGAGGACTTATTTGGGTGCACCTATCACAGGAAACAGGACTTTTAATTTCACAACATGAACAACAACACTCATCAATTTCAACTAATAGATCTGTTTGTCAAAAAAGTTCTCGCACATCTAGATGAGCCGGACCAGAACAAGGTAGTGGAGTTTCTGCAGCTCTTCCAATCCCCAAAAACGACACCACAGGCACAATCAACAAGCAAGATAATATACAACTCCATGCCGTTTGCAGACCCAACTATCTTCCTGAGTATGTGGTGCCAACAAGTAGTCCAAACGCAGCACGTGCTGTCCGCACTCGATTATCACGTGATACCAACTGGCGCCACCAATAGCATTCTGTGCAACGTGAACTGCAAAGTACGGTTTGATGAGAGCGGACGGGACAAGATGGGCCAGGATAGTGTGATAAGAAACGGTGGCAGCCAGAATACAAACAACAGGCCATTATGGGGTTCGTACTTCGGTGTCTCCATTCAGATATGTCTCGAAGACCGCATCTTCCGCAACGACTTCAACGGTGTTATCACCTCATTGAACTACAAGATCGTGTACAAGCCCGAGGACTCGTTGATCAAGATAAATTGAGTATCTAAATATAAATACATTATGTTGAACCACACCCTTATTTAGTTTTCAATAGCACAATTAATGTACTTCACGCCCCACAAGATACCGAACCCCGCCTATCCTGGATAGACACGTCACATCCCCCCAGCTTTAGGACCCTAATTTAGATACCACAATTCATTTACCAAGAAACAACCCTCTGCTTACTTCAGAAGTGCACCTTTCCTGAGCGAAAAAAAGCTTAGATCTCGGTTCAACAAGCAGAGACATTACGTCGCAACATTTGGGGGGAGCATTAGAAGCTGAGACATCGAAAAAGAAGAGTGGAGAAGCACGACATATATATAGCCGCGCATTGCACAAGTTAGGGAAAGTAATTGTTCAATGCGAAAGCCGGGTTATTTGCAGCAAAGCTGAAAACATCACCGTGCGATCGCAGTTTCCTCTCCCATCTCCCCGCATCAACCATCGCGCTGCTGGGATCGTTCAATATAACTTGATATGGCAAAATAATTAAAATTAGTTCGATAATGCATTTTTTGTTGAGTTTTTGTTTTCTTCTATTTTTTGATTATGACTTTTGAGGTTCCGCTGTTCCCCCCCCGTGCATGCGTCTCTATGCTGCTCTTCCCCCTCACTCCAAGGGGTGGAGAAGAAGTGTGGGGTGTACTTTAGATAGTCTCTGTTCCGCACTCCCGAGTTCCACTTTCCGCTCCGGGCAGTCTCATCTACATCCCCCCGTTAGCATGCGGTTTCCTTTCCCGAATTCAAGATGGAAAGTCCATCCACGATTCTTACGAAGCAATGGGAGCCCTGCGAAACAGTTTCCGCGCCTCCCCCCACCCCCAACTCTTTGCCCGACAGCAGCGATGCAGGGCAGGGTCACCTTGTGCTCCCAAGGGAAAAAACCCTGCCGACACCCGGGCGAGGGGCTGTTTCGGCCACAGGAGCAAGGGCGTTGTCAAGAAGCCCGTGGAGAGCGAGGGCAGGCCTGCTTTGCAGAGAATAGTGACGTAGGGGGGGCTACCGTTCGTCGGGATTGGAGGGAAACCACTCCATGTCCGAAAAATGGTAAGTCTTGATTTTTCCCAAGAGGAACGCTCCCGCTAAGACGGGGTCGGAGGGTGCCATGCAGCGACTACGCTGGAGGCAGCAAGAGAGAGGGGAAGAGCGGAGAGGCGGGCAACAGGTGGCTACAGGAGAGGCACATTGCAAGTGCCTCTCTCAAGAGTGGGAAATTTTTAAATTACCCCAATAGGGAGTGAGAAGGGATGACGAAAGAGAGTTGCACGAGAAAATCTCAATAAAGAAAAAAGAACGAGGGGGGGAGGTGCCTTTGAAGCAGCTGCAGCCATCAACTTCTGGTCTTATTAATTTTTTTTTGTTGAGCTTTTTTTTTTCCGCTCTCATTCCTTTTGGCCCAACACCCTGGTGAAGCAGAGAAATGCAGTGCAGTAGGCATAGCCGCCGTGTAACGCCCATCCCTCTGTTCTCCACCACTACACAGTGCGCGCGGAGGTGGCCGCAGCACAGGGCAAAAGCAAATTCTTGACGGCACAAAAAACTTTCGAAGTCCATGGGTGTAGCCATACCCCTCGCTGAATTACTAGCGATCTGTGTGTTTTTCTTCGTATTTTGTAGTTTTTGTTGGGGTTTTAGCGGCGACATTTTCTGTGTGGTTCCGAACAGGAATGAGCTGCGATTGCGATGAGCAAACCGTGCAGCCTCCTGGCCCCCCCCCGCCAGAGAGCAGAGAAGGTGGGGGAGGGGCTACCCAGTTGTATAGTGCGTCTGTGTAATGCTGCGTTGATTCGCACATAGATTGGCGCACAGACGGGGACGGGGACGTGGGGGCGATGCTGCGAGAGAAGGGCAGAGAGAACTGTGAATCACACAGATTGCTTCGAACCCTCCCTGGCGCGCAACCCGAAAGGAGTAATATGGAGGACACCACTGCCCCGATTGATGAGATTGAACAGCCATCGCTGTGGAAGACTGGCCGAATGGGAAAAAAACAACCAACACACACACGCAGACACACACCAGAAAAAGTTGGAGTAAAAATATATAAGCAATCCAGTTCTCTCAAGAGGTAGTCGCGGAAATGGGAAATTGAGATACACTAAGCTGTCAAAATTCCAGAATAAGAAAACACACGACCGTCAGATAATTAATAAGAACGGTGTCAGTCATTATCTCCGATCGCCGCTCTCCACATTTTCAAATTATACCCTTGCTTTTCTCAAACTCGGACTTTTCCTTCACTAGCTGGAAATATTCAAACCAAAAAAAAAGGTATATAATAATTAATAAAAAGTCTTTTGGGATTGCATCTCCTTTTCTATAAGAAGGACACTGAGACAAAACCTCGACAACGGAAAGACATCAGCCCAATAACAAAAACAAAAAAAACCCAAACATAACTCTCTGAAGGGTGCTCGGTACTGATAAGAGCAGGAGCCTAACAAGAGACAAGACAGACTTGAGAGAAATCTGGAATAAAACAACACCAACCAATATCTAGCCAATAATGAATTTTGCTATACACCGTCATGCACACCGTGCTGCCAAGAAATACACTCACCCAGACACATATCCCAATGCTAAACAGTTGAAGAGGTCCACGCAGGTACTTCTGTACACACTCTCTGCCGTGTTTTTGTTCACGACATTCATCACTTTCATTATAGCCACAGCAGGGTCCACTGCAAACTACAGACCGATCCACAATATCTACATAGGTGAGGCTGACATTAGCCACATCAACGTGACTAAGGTCATCCCACAAATCGCGCCAGTCTTGACAATCTTGGGTACCTCCTTGACTGCTCCTAACAGTTCAGTTGAAGAAATCTTCACCTCCTTGAAAGCCGTTGCTGACACACCAGCACTAACGCCGTTGTTGAACCTTTTGGTGAACGCCAATAACACGGCAGACACCGTTGTCGCATTGACCAAGCTGGCACCATTAGCTATTGGTAACGACTCTGACTCTTCAACAAAGGAACTGGTCGCCATCAGTGGCCTGCTCAACTTTTCAACGGATAAAAACCAAACTTTGCTATCATTAGGCGAACTAGTGATCCCTTCCTTAGAACAGTTGAACAGCGGACAGCCATCAGACAACTCCACTAATATGGTGCTTTCCATCCTACAGAACTCTAGAGACCAGTCTAAGGACGTTGCCGCCCTTTACTCCTTGAATAATCTAACGTTGGCCGACAAAACTCAATTGCTACCAGTCTTCCAGATCTTCAGTTTGACAACAGACATCAACGGCACACTGGAAGCTCTGGGCTCTTTGATGAGTGCTAATGTACCTTCTGCTTTGGGTATAACATTGTTGACCACGTTACAAGGATCTTTGAACGGTGATGCCAACCAGGACTTGTCCGGACTATTCACAACCTTGCAAAGCTCTGTACCAGAAACCCAGAAGGACGCGGTCTCGGCTGTTGAATCATTGCTTGATGATACGACAAATAAAAATGCTACCATCAACAATCTGCTATCCCTGTTGAGACAAAACGCTACAACATCTCCATCCGCCAAAATCGCTTTCGAAGATATGACCACTTTATTGGACAATACGAACAATCAAACACTAGTTCTCCAGACCTTACCATCTTTGGCAGCAGTTCGTAACAGCACTTTAGCTGGCTTACAATTGCACGGTTTAGGTGGCATCATCAATTCAACGAACAACGCAAGGAATGTGCTTGGTATTTTGTCTGTTCTTCAAGCAGGTCTTCAGGATCCTAATACCAACACTGATGCGGTTCCATCATTATTTACCTTGCTTTCTGCATCCACTAATCCTTATCTAACATTCACATCATTAGTCTCATTGACATCTTGGGCAACTTCAAACCCAGATACATTCAGGCCTATTGTCAAGATCTTAATGGATGCTAACCAGGTTACGGAGGTCACTCCTGACCAATTGAGAGAAATGACTCCTTCGTTATTGGACTTCTTAAAAATCCCAGCTGCATTTAGATTGTCTGTCTTCACATTGTGCCACGTTGATGCTCGTGGTAAGATCATTGACTGTAACTCCCCTCATGCGGTCCAAAACTTGGACTTCAGAAACATTATTTATGACAGTTTGGAGAAATCCGATTTCGAACCTTATCTAAAAGCTCTGAATATTACTGCTCCAGATCTATACTTGGAAGGTAAACTTCTTCACAGACAGCACGAGTATGTTCCTGCTGTGAAGGCTGCCCTTTCAATGAATTTATTGGCTATTATTGTGTCCTTCTTTGGTATTTTTGGCTGGGTCATCCTATTGATTCCAAAGTATGGAAGAAATTTGGGTGTTTGGTGTTACACTGCTACCCTGACAGCTAGTGCTGCACTGTTTAGTTGTTTGGGGGCTGGTATTATTGCAATCATGATCACCATCATCAAATCTGGTACTTCTCACGACAAATACGGAGTGGTATTCTCAACAGGCTCGGCATACTCTGGTTGTGTTTGGGCTGGTTTTGCTGTGGCAGCAATCGCCACTTTCATATTCTTATACTGTGCATTCTACGCCAGAGTTGGTAAGCCTCGTGACGGTATATTCCTAGAGAAGAACATGAATCCAGAATCTAGCGACAGTAATTCAAACAGTAGCTTGAATGAAGGAAATTATAACACCGAGAAGGGCTTTCAATCGGTAGATGTTGCAAACATTGACGGAGATGATAGTTCTAATTCTGAACAAAGAAATAATTCTCCACACCACATAATGGTATAACTTAAGGATTGTTAAAAAGCTAACATCATCATAATACCATTTCTTATTATTAGTTTGCCCATTAATGTTTGCTAACAGGTATCCATTTGCTTAAATACTTCAGGAATAAAATCAATAATTAGTAGCTCTGACAAATCAAGTGTTTCAGCTTCTATTAATTTTTTTTCAATAAATTTTGATTCGAGTTGCATACGAATGTTTCCCTCCTGGTTTCATCTATGTTATCGTTAATCAACACAATACAAAACCATGATTTTGCAATGACTTTTCGCCTTTATTTTAATAAGTTAAATCAGTTCCGTATTAAATTGGAAAAAAACAAAAAAAAACAAACAAAAAGAAAATAAAACACCTTATTCATTAATGAGTTCTTAATACCATCCATCGAGAAATCAATTGTATTTCTCTTAACTAATTCATATGTAATATTTTTCACAATTTTTTTTTTTTTATCTCTAATTGTATTTTAATCTGTGATTAATCTTTTTTTTTATGTAACGACGTTTAATATCATATCCGTATTATTCAAATCACCTATTAGTTTGGGAATTCTAATTACCTATCAGTCTGAGAAATAGGCTGTGACACTTAAGTGAGAACTGACATTACTTGAAAACAATTCTTGAATTATATTCTTTGAGCTGCCATTAAAAAAAGAACTCTCCTTTGATTGAAGCAAAGTTAGAAACGATAATCTCTTCAAAATATCGCCAAAGGGTGCATTATATATTCTGGGAATAAAATAGACATTTAAATTATTCACCGTCGCGGTTAATGTGATTACCTCCGGAGCAATTTTAAATACCTCTCGTTCATGTAGATCAATATTCAAGTCAAGGCACTTCAAAAGTCTGAGGACCCAAAGAAAACAGCGAAGCGCATCAAGAAGATCGAACACAATGGTGATTGCGATTGCATCTCCACTTGGTTTTCTTCGGGCTTCTGAACCCATTTTGTTTTCTTGCAGAACAATTATAGTGCCGGCAATCGTGCCTGTTAAATTTTTTATTTTGCCTCGAGAATCCTCGGTGTTAATATTTCTAGTACCGATTATGAAAATAACCTTGAACGAGGAAATAGGGTATATCCCTGAAAGTGATCAAACCCTAACCCTAACCTAAATGTGACCTAACGGTTTTCTCCCTGTTCGCTGGTTCTCGTCCGAGCTCGGAGTTAATTGAAGTGGCTCCGTGATGATCAATGACTACGTGTGGGGTTAGACGTCATGAACTCTCCACCAATACTCGCCTGACGGATGGGCCACTGCTGGGGAACAGACAGTATTAGCACTTCATTACAGTACTGAGCAATACTATGGTATTATAAATACTTCTTATATCTTGCAAAAAGCATTCTGGAGTTAGAATTTGTAGAAAAAAATAGTAAGAGTCCTTGTCAGACCACTGCAGCGAGTGCAGGAAATACAATAAATTTTTTAAAACATGTCTGTTTTGAGCATATACCAGAGACATAGGGTGAACATCCTGCGAACATCGTATATTTTGCTCTTATTTGCCTCTCTATATGGCTCTGGTTCGTCGTCTAGTAACAATGAGAAGAAGCGGCTGAAGAAGAAAGCCGGTGATTCAGTTGCCTCCAGTGGGAGTGGATCCAGTATAGGTGAAGAAAAAAGCACACTGAGCAGACTGAGTGAGAGATTGAGGGACCGTAAGGATTCCTTATCAAGTCCTGATGAGATGGACTCTGAAGGTAGCGTTGAAGTTGATGATTTATTGGAGGGGAAGGAAGGCGACGAACTGATTATCAAAGCGCGCAATAGAGTTATGAACCGCTTATCAAAAGATAACTCACTTTCACATTCCAGGAACAAAATTACAACTAATGTGGAAGAGAAAACCTCACGCACTGAAGATGAGATAGGCGTAACTTTGAGGAGGACAGATTTTTTGATGAAACTACTCCTCAAAGAAAAAAAAGTTGTCTTATTATTTATCTCACAAGCAATTTTGCTAGTTATAAGAACTCTTTTGTCATTGCATGTGGCTACACTAGATGGTCGATTGGTTTCAACTTTGGTCAAAGCCCAATATGGCAACTTTCTAAAAATTTTACTAGGACAGTGGATGCTTTTGGGTATCCCTGCCAGTTTTATTAATTCTTTGATTAACTACGTCACAAAAGTATGCTCAGTTTCGATTAATAATACAGTAACAAGTCATTTGATGGGAAAATATTTGTCCAACCACCACACATTCTACTCTGTTGCTGCAGCTGATAGCTCATCTGAAATCCAAGACAACCTGACTAAAGATATTAGTAAATTTTCCAACAATACTTCTCTTCTACTTAATCAACTACTTAAGCCAATGCTAGACTTGATCCTATGCTCTTTCAAATTACTAATGTCGGGATCTGGTGTTATGGGTGAAGGTACTCTGGTTCTTGGTTTAATTGTTTATATTTCCAACTCAATGTTGAAATTAATTCAACCAAACTTCACCAAGATAACAATGATGAGATCCTCACTTGAGAGTTGGTTCAGATCACTACATTCAAGTGTCCATAGCAATAATGAAGAAATAGCTTTACTAAGAGGGCATTCTCGGGAACTAACCTCTCTGGATTTTTCATTTTACAGGTTGGTTCTTTTCATGAGTAAAGAAATAAAAGCCAGGGCTATGTATGATTTAGCCTCGACGTTTGTTATTAAATATACATGGGGTGCAGCAGGGTTAGCCTTATGTTCTATTCCTATCTTTTTCAAAGGAAAGATGTCTGATGGAAACAATGAAAGCACAGACTCTACCGCAGATTTTATCACGAACAGAAGATTGTTGCTAACCGCCTCTGGATCTGTAGGTAGATTTGTGGAATTAAAAAGAAATATCCAAGAATTACGTGGTACAAGTTTGAGGTTGAACTACTTTAATGATTTGCTAGACAAATACATGGTGACTCCCGAAAAAAATAATGTGGATTCTTCAGCTGATTTAATACAATATGACGAGAATATGATCAAATTTGAACACGTTCCCTTGATCACTCCTGCTGATCAAGTTTTGGTTCCTGAGTTAAATCTTGAACTCAAACACGGGGATCATTTACTCATTATTGGCCCAAATGGATGCGGAAAATCTTCTCTATTCAGGATTTTAGGTGGATTATGGCCTATAAGACCACTCGGTAATGGAGTAGAAACGAAACTCACTGTTCCACCAAGGAAAATTGGTTTAGAATGCGCCATATTTTATTTACCGCAAAAGCCTTACATGGGTAATAGGTCTACTTTCAGAGAGCAAATTATATATCCAGATACAATAGAACAATTTGAAGAAAGATTTGATGGTGATTATGCTAAGGGTGATGCTAAATTAATCGAAGTCCTTGAGCTATTGGATTTAACTGATTTGATTTCAGAGAATATGTCTTTGGTGCTTGCGAAAAAAGATCAAAAGCACACATCCTCCACCTCTGAGGAAACTATTGATGTAAGATCTGCCTTCAGCTTGAAAAGAAATTGGTCAGAAGAACTATCGATTGGTGTCCAACAGAGACTAGCAATGGCTAGAATGTATTATCATAAACCAAAATTTGCCGTACTTGATGAATGCACCTCAGCAGTTTCTCCTGAAATGGAACAAAAAATGTATGAGAATGCTCAAAAACTAGGTATCTCAGTGATATCTGTTTGTCATCGGACAAGTTTATGGCACTTCCATAATTATCTGTTAAAATTTGATGGCAAAGGTGGCTATCAATTTGGTTTGTTTGACGCTAAGTGCAGACTCGAAACCGAAAATAGACTAAATGAACTTAATAGTTTATTGGACCAGCAGGTACCTGTATGGGAGAAGCGTTTGAGTGATTTGACTGACGCCAGAAAATCCAATGTTGTCAGAAAATCTGAAACTGATTTGCAAGCTTTGCAAAGCTTGGCGAGTGAGTCAAGTAGCTCAGAAGTTCCGGAACTAATAAGAGCAGAAACAGAAACATTTACCACCAAATTAGCCAAAGATCCGTCAAAACAAAAAAGGTTACCTTTGTCTATGTCTCATAGTAGTCCAAATTCTAAAATATTGAGAAAAAAACCTAATAAGAAGTAAAATGTAATACAAATTATAGTCAATATAGCTCATTCAAATTAGTTATATTGGAATGAAAATTACTCGCACTCTAAAGACAGGCATTACGCTAACAGCATATATTAGGAAAAGGAATTAATTATGAACATCAGTGATCTATCTGTTAATATATCTTCATATGATCGTAGCATAATTTTAATTAATAAAAAAGTAAATATTCTTAAAAAAACAGGGAAGGACTGAGTTTAACACTATCACGAAATATGTCACCAGCTCTAGTTGTCCACTTTTATTCTTTGGAAAGTTGCAATCACCAAATACTACCGATATTTGATTACCGTTTTATGCTGATGTGCTTTTCAAGAGTCACTGTGCCTCGAATAGCCCATTTTTCAATATTAGACTTACGCAGAATTGATAGTTGTTCAATCTAGATCACGTTTCTTGATGGTGAAATTGATGCTACAGAAGAACCTTCAATATTATTTTGTTTCAATCTTGGCAAATTTTCAATTTCTCGTATTATAAATTCCTTTTCATCTAAGAATGTGGAATCCTGAATATCTTTACCAAAAACATCAAAATATGATAACAATTTATCTCTATTCTTTACCAAGATATCAAAAACCGGCTTCGATTTCTTAGGATTAGCAACCATTACCTTAAACACATTAAAAGCTTCTAGTTGTAAATTTTTGGATTTGTCTGTCATTAGAGTCATTATTAGTTTTAGATTCTCTGGAGAGTTGATGTAAGTCAGCATGAGATTGTTATGAGCACGAATAACAATAAGAGAAGCAAGAAGCTTGGAACTCTGTCTTTTTGTAACATAACTTCCATGTGCCATTAAGTTATTGATATGCCTAATAAAGTTATTAATATTTTTGTCCTGTGAGAAAAACTCCCTTGCCACTAGCTTTGGGTGTGTTGTTAACATATTATTCAATATTTGCATCGACTGAGTGCTAATTTCAAAGTTCGCAAGTCCGGCAAAATCGAAAAGATTCCAAACTTGCGCATCAGTTAAGAATATTTGACATAGTTGTTCATATTTGAGGCATTCAATGATCATATTACCAACAACAATGAAAATGTCATAAGTATCTCTCCTTTGTAAAGTGAGGCTCATAGTACGTAGCATGAGAGATAGTGTACTTGATTGAGATACCAAATAGTCAACTGTAACAAACTTATTATCTTTAGAGTAATTTAAACATATGGATAGGATTAGCATAACCTCTTTTCGCGCCTCAAAATCTAGCGCTGAAATATGCACAATAAGGTTATGAAATATGTTTGATGATAACATAGCTTGATAAAACTCGTCTATAGCCTCCGGTGTGGGTTTTGGGTCAACATCGCCGAGTATGTAGTGTTTCATACCTGCTAAGTACTTAGCTACTTCATCTTGAACTTTTTTCTTATTGTCTGATGCAGCGGATGACGAAGTTGTAGTTGTAGAGTTCAATGATGTTATCGTTTCAAACTTATTCAATTGCTCATTAATCAATTTAACATAATCTGATGGTGTCTTTGGATTTTTTTTCCACCAAAAGGCGACATCTAGGTCCTGGTTTTTATACTTTTTGAACATATTAATTTTTTTTTATGGCTCAGCAAATATTCAGAATAAGCGTAAAAGTAATAATCAAAATAATTTATAGTGAACAAAATTTCCCAAGCTTGCGTGAATATTAAAAATAGTACTACCAATGATTCTTGATCAGATTGCAAAGTAACAAATAAATATTTTCCACTCTAACAAACCAGTCTCACCTTAGGCAAATCAATACTCAAAATAAAAATTTGGTTAGATTTGAAAAAAAAAACAAATAGATTATTCGATAGAAACCTTCAAACCACACAAAACAACAATAAAAAACCAGATAGTGAAAGCTAGTATTCCTGGCGAAAAGAAAGTTAATTTTTGAAAGAAACTTATCTAGTTGACTTGACTTAAATGTTGGGCGAAGAACAGATATCCTGTTCAAGTAGTCGTTCCTATAAGTTTTGTGTTTCCAGGTTAATCGGTGATGGATATGACACTCTATCCTGTCGTGTCAATGAGAACCATTCAATCGGAGCAAAAGAACGAAAAAGAAGCTCAACTTGCACAGAAACAGATGCAGACCCAAAATGATCCTTTTCCACCAATCACGTGATAAACAAAGCACTTTTAAAAAAATAATGAAGGATGCGAGGTTCGAACTCGCGCGGACAACCGTCCAACAGATCTTAAGTCTGCCGCCTTAGACCACTCGGCCAACCCTCCATGATAGTTTGTTTTGGAATTTAGTCAGTCAGATTTACTGAAGGTGTAGATTATTATTATATCTTTATACGAATATACCTGTGCGGCAATTATTTAATTAGGATCTTCAGGAAATACATAACAGTTAATAATGAAAACCGCTATAAACTAAAGTTATTTGCTTCCATGAACAAGTATTTTAATTGACAGGTTATTTTTATTAATTTTGTTTGTTTTTAATAAGTATATAATTTACATATATTAAAATGTTCAGTTTCTTTATATCATAATAGAGCAAAATAATTCACAATATGCAAAAGATTTCTGTTAAAAGTACATGCTGAGTTACTTAAATTCATATATAGTAGTTAGGAATACAAACCTCGGGTTACAGTTTTAGCAAAGAGATGCAACTAAATCCATACCAATCTTTAGTAAGCTTTCAATTCTACCTTTCAGGGGATTGGAATTACATTCAATAACCTTCATCTCAGAAAAATTTATTGAAGCTGAATTCTTTCCGATCGTTATCATGCCTTTGATGAAATCGTTATTCTGTTCATTGCTATCATTTGATGCATCATTTTCTTTTTCCATAATTAATGTGAATGCATCACCGAATTGTTCCTTGAAAAGTTTAGAGATTTGTTTGATTTTCCAAGCTTCAGATTCGGCATCGCTTTCATCATGGTCGTGAGCATGAGAGCAAGTTTTTGTACTTTTCTTCACACTAATAGGTGCCGAATCAACACTCATCAAGATAGCTACTATTGAATCTGCAATAGTATCACTAATTAATCCTTGAGTCCATTCTAAAGTTGCCTTATTATTCTGAACAGTTAATTTGATAGCACCCATAATTTGGAGAATTAACTTACCTTGGTCCTTCTCATTAGGTGTCGTATCTCTGGTATTTGAAACATTATCTTCATCGACAAGAACTGCAATATCACCAAACATCTGACAAATATGCCAATATATAAGTTCTTTTCTACAGTCAACTTGAATAGTTAACCTTTCCCTAACCACAGTTGTCGATAGTTCTGGGTGATGTTCACGTAGATCTGATAAGGAAACTAAATCAAGATCAAAGTTCTTCTCATCGGAAACTAAAATACTGGAAACAATAAGACCCTCACCGTCAAAATCTTTTTGAATATCTCTTGTCTCAACCACAATTTCATCCGTATCAACTTTAGGACTTTGCTCAGATTTTTGTAATTGCTCTTCTTTCGTTATTTCATCCACAATGTTACCCACCGCTTTTGCAATTTTTATACCTTTACACTCAATGTCAAGATCAACACAATTCTTGGGATTAAATACATGCACTTCATCTTCGGTTCCTTTCAGACTTGCAAAATTTGACAATAAAGCCGATTTTAGTCTACCCATCGGATTGGGTTCACCATGAACTAAAATAATATTTGCAGCGTTAATTTGTTCGATAAATTCAAGATTTTCTTGAAAATCTACATGGGCGGCAAATGATATCTCTTCAACACGACATCTTCTCGGTATCATTATTTCAGATTTATTGACAGAGGGAATCGTTTCAGGTTCAAGCATCAAAAACTTTGCCATTGTTCCCTCAACAGAATAACCTGTAATCAACACCAAGTTTTTCTCATCTGGACACCACCTTTCTAATAAATCTCTGGACAACCCATTCTGAAGCATACCGGGTGAAGCTAACATCACACTAGGTCCAAAATCCTGAAATTCATCAAGGTTTTTGATGTATGCAATATTTTTAAAAATAAATGGATTTGTTTGTGAATCTCTGAATTTTTTCCTAATATTATCATTCATCATATTCACATAAGTCTGGAAAACACTCAAACACTTTCTTGCCAAATTAGAAGCATAATAAATCGGTATTTGATTAGATCCCAATTCTTCCTTATGTTGGGACCAATATTCGTCAAGAATCAACATCAATTCTTGGGCTCTCCCAAGAGCAAACACTGGCATTAGTACTCTTCCACCCTTATTGACGGTTGAATGAATTAATTGTGTCAGTTTCTTCTCTCTGTTTAATCGTGGTTCATGCGTTGCAGTTCCAAACGTTGATTCAACAATTAATATATCTGAGGGCATTGGCGGTACTTCTGCTGAATTCAAGTGTCTATCAATTTCTCTCGAATAATCACCAGTAAACAGAACCTTAAGACCAGCAATCTCTAATTGGAACATAGCTGCACCCAAAACATGACCAGCATGAAATGCAGTAAATTTGATTCCATTGACATCAACCATCGAATGATAGTCAATTGTCTCAATTTTGTCAAATGACTCTATCAAATCCTCATTCGAATAGAGATTATCCTCATCAGTTAATGCATTTTGAGAACTTATACTAGTAACTCTGACAAAATCTTTTAGCAGCCACCTGTAAATAGCTTTAGTGGGGTGTGTCATGAACACTCTACCTTTAAAGTTCGTTTTTTGCATAACATAAGGAAGTGAAGCTGCGTGATCTAAATGAAAATGTGATACGAGTAAGACATCGACAATGGATAGATCGAAATCATCGTAAAAGGGTAGGGATGCAATCCCTTGATAGGCTGGATGAACACCAGCATCTAGCATCACTGTTTTCCCTTTGTACTGAATAATATGACATGATCTACCCACTTCACTACCACCACCAAGGGAGAAAAATTTGAACTGATTGGTCTTATCCTTGGCTTCCATGTTTTCTTTCATATAGGTTTTCTTCGCAATCGTCCTGCAAGTCAAGAGTTGATTTGATAAAACACTAAGGGTTTAGGCACCACCAAAGATAACAACTAAATCAACCCAAACGGACTTGGCACTAAAACCTTCAGATACCAAATTGGTTAGAAATGATTTAATATTCTTCCTTGATATAGCTGTTTGAAAGGAAAAACTATATCACAATGCAAAATTCAAAGTTGATAGATCCAAAAATATTAGAGTTGAACTATTATACTATTCAATTACAAATCTGACAATTATAATTGTAGATTATTTCGTGTTGGTGCTACAAACTGTGTGATGGGCAACTCCTGAGACCTCTTTCAGCTATTATAGGTGACATGCATCTGCTTTTTTCAATTATTGTAGATATTTTTCCAAACATAAATTACGAAGAGTCAGGTGCGAATAGTAGTGATGTGATTATTTACTCAATCATGATAGAGCTAGCTGACATTTCCGCTAAGTAAAGAAACAATATTGAAATAACAGCTATCTGATAAATCTTGTGTTGTGTGTTCGGGTAAGATATTGTTATACATATGCATTATTTATCGAGTAAGAATTATACGAATAAGCCGGTATTAGGAGGAAGGTTTCATCTGATCCGGAAACAAGTTTCTAATTTCTTCTAACTCCTCTTCCTCTCGTTTTTGCTTTTCAATTTTTGCAAGCTCATGTTTAGTCCTACTCTTTTTTACCTTGCTCCTCTTTTGCTGACGTTTCCAATCTTGGAGAGCCTGCTCTCGCTCGGTTAAAACCATTGTATTGTCTCCAGGTTTCATTTCTTGTTTAATTTTCCATCTTTCCAGTTCTAGAGCCAATTTTTCTCTAGCAAGTTTTCTGTTCTGTTCTCTGGATCTTGTAGCTTGACAAGTCACTACTATGTTACTAGGAGCGTGCTTTAACTGAACCTTCGAATTGCATTTATTAATCTTCTGTCCACCAGGACCGGTGCCCCCGTGTAAAAACTTCTCCTCTATATCTTGCTCCCATCTTGGATCAAATTTAACACGAGGAGGCAGTTTAGTCTTTTTGATAAATGAAGGGTGGCATTTAGTCAGCCATCGCACATTATTGATTATTATTACACCACAATAATTACGCATAGCTTGATTGTCTTTACACTAAATAGGTCTGCCCGTGAAATGGAACCTGTTGGGTGGTAGAATCTACCCAATTCTGGTCTATAAAACAGTGGTTATGTATTCGTTTCTCATAGATTGTTTAAGTCTAGCCAACCCCCAGACATTCTTTATCTTCATGATCTTTTCTTCTTTTTCAAAATTATATATTTTGGAAATGGCTGTTAAGCAATTGGCCACTTTCATAGCTTCTTACCAAATGAAAAAAAAGGTGGGTTGTTCACTTATTAAGTTTCTGACTTCCAATACATAGTGGCGGACTTTTATATAATTTTGTTCTTTCTATTACTACGTCAACTACCCCAACAATAGACACTTACTTGAAACAACTGTTCGGTATCTACAATCAGAAGCCATTTCCGATGCGTTCTTTGCTTCGAAGACACACTGCAAGGGTGCGGACATGGAGGTACCCACATTCAAGATTTACATCCACGAGTACTATGAACTTAAAGTTGAGCCAATCTCAGCAAGGCATTGGTGGATCACAAGTTCAGCGGATAGAAGAGGATGACACACCATTGGACTTTATCAATAAGTTGCCTGAGCAACTAATCTCCCAAGGAAATGGTCTAACACCTACGACAGCTGCACGGCAGATAAACACTTTAGCGTACTATAAGAAACTCAAGTATGAGGGTGAATTTAGTAAAAGTCAGGCGAATGCAATTATTGAAATGCTATTGGAACTGATAAATGATGAGTTTTACAACACCTATAATACAAAGTTCCTTCGAGATATGGAGCTGAACAAACAATCACATCTTTTCAATTCCGCCGAAACAGAGTTGAAATATGCCATCCAGAATTCCAGAGACACACAACTGAACTCACACCATATTCAGTTAATGGTGCTGCAGAGAGACTTGGCCTCTCTACATGACGAGATCAATGAGCTGATTATCAACTCTATTAACAAAGACTCAACCATGGATTTTAATAATCATAAGTTAGAAAATACATTAATGCTGAAAGAAGTAAACTTGGCATTGAGTGACTGTAAGAACAAAATTATCACTAGTTTGATAGGGCAGCTCAGGTCAGATGTAGAGAATTTAAGGTGGCAAACTACAAGAAGTGGTCTTGTTGCAATACTCCTATTAGTATTGATGGTTATGGGTACAGTGAGTTTGACAAAAGGGAAAAGTGCAACTAATACTGCTACTGACCCCGAAAAGTCGGTGAGCGAGGAGCAATTAACTGAATATATAGAGTGACAAATATAGTTAAAAGAACTGTAATATGTAAATACAACGACACTTAAATATCTTTGAGGATCATGAGCAATTCTATTAATAACATATATATATATATATATATATATTGAATGGATGGAATAGGAGCAAGAACAGCGGGGGAACTGCAAAATAACACTGGAGATGGCTACAAAGAAAGAAAGAATGTTATCATAAATTAAAAAAAGGATAAAGAATCGTATAAATTGTTGCTATAGTTTATGCCTTCTTTGTTTTGATCCAATCTGTCTGAAACGTTTTTGGGGTTCTCCTTTGACCCAGTATTTCACACCATCGTTGACTTCTAAAGAGTTGATTCGCTCAATACGGTCTTCCCATTCTAGCTTCATTAGCTTCTTGATTCCCAGACAACTAGGTAAGTGTAAACCATTTATTTTTTCTTTTAGTTCTTTCATAACCTGCTTGTTAAATTCGTCTGTGTCGTTCATAGAGTAATTTTTATTAATTATTCCAGCCCTGGACATTTCTGTATAGTTGACAGGCTTGGCAAACAATAACGACTCAAACGATGCGCGAGAGCCGACTAGTCTTGGCAAAGAACTAGCAACTGCACCCTCAGTCACCAAACCCAGATTGGCAAAAGGAAACAACATGTAGACTTGGTCATTCATTGAGTACACCAGATCACATAGGCAACAAATAGCAGCGGAGAAACCTATGACAGGCCCATTCAAACAGCACACCAAAATCTTAGGATGGTTATTGAACGCATTCGTAACGTTAACATTCCTGGAAGCAAAATGCGCCAGCCACTTCTGCAACTCCTCATGATGCCTGCTAACATCATCCTGGTGCCGCTTACTACTATTCCCTCTACTGCCTTCCTCCATCTGCTCAGCAATTGCAATGCTCTTGAAGTCTGCACCACTGGAGAAAAACCTCCCTGTACTTTGGAAAACAGTGAAGTAAACATCATCGTCCTTCTCTGCAAGCTCTAGCAACTCCCCCATATACACGTAGTCATCACCACTCATGGAATTCAGCGTCGAGGGGGAGTTGAACTTAATTATAAAGAAGGGTCCATCTTTGTGATACGTAATTTTCTCGTTATACTTCATCATCCTCTCTATACAGGCAATGACCACGGTCCACTTTTCCAAACCTGAAAACACAAAACAAGGAACCTCAGCAAACTCACAACGCTTCTCACAACAATTCGTGCTCGAGCCAATCTGCAATTTGTCGATTATGATGCTGAACGTCAGGAACCATGCACAGTATTGAGAGCCGTGCTTATATACATATATAGAGTCTCATACAAGTCATAAACTCCGAAAGTTACCCTACTACACAACCCCACACTCCTTTTCTCGCTGCAATGCTTGCATGCCGAACTTCGTGTCTGCGCTCATTGTGTGTGTGTGTGTGTTTCCAACCTCCCCCACACCGAAAGAAGCACAGAATTGACCTCTTGCCCCAATTTTTTTATCTGTTGTGCTACGCTTTTCTGGCCAAATCTTTCGGGTTGTTTCAATAACAAGTAGGCAGAGTGTGTCCCCCTCCGCCCCGGGTGGACTGGTAGCACGGTTGACTCCAAGTGTGATCTGTTGGAGTCAATGCGTGACACGCACCTGGGGTTAAGACCTAAGTGTACACACAAAGCCAGGGAAATACGTACTCTTCCTCTACGTGATATATTGCTGCATATTTAGATAGTAGCGAGAAAACACAAAACACATCCTTGTCGGCTAGCAGACCCGCATGGGCTAACCATGTCTGTCTTACACATCTCTCTGTAACTCACGCAGTAGCGCACCGATATTATGTATAGCCCGTTGACTCAGCTGCATAATTGTGGACGACATGTTTGTATCCTCACCGTTACCCTGCGGTCGGAAGTTCAGAAATTATACCCGACCAGTTGGGTAAGGCGTAGCAGGCGATACGTAAGGGTGTTGGCTATTGAAACATTTGGAGGGCTTCGGATAATTGATAAACACCGAAGCCTCGACGTGCGTGTTTGCTGTGCTCGGTGGCCGCGAAATCCTCTCGGTGGGACGGGAGAGGGCAGAAAGGGAACGCAGGGCGGAGGACCGCCATTCACGATCTGTATTCGGGGCTGAAGGGATAAATGCCGAACAATGGATATCTAGAGCAGCGTACGAGTGTTACAGTGGTAAGTGCCGAACAGGAGAAAATTTTTTTTTCTGTGTGTGATATTGCGCGCGGGATAGCAGGCAAAAACTATTGAAATGTGTCAAGGATTTCTCAATACGTACAGTCAGATTGTGATCGACTAAGCGATGATCTGTGTCAGTACTGAGTATACTGCTGGCACAAATCTAAACTACAGAAGAGAAAAAAGTAGAGATTCTCGAAGGTATTTAAATATTGCAAGAAATTGAATATCGATTAGGATATTAGCACTTGCGTGTATCAATTACCTCCATACTTGATTTTTTGTTAATTGTTTCCTCGTAATACTTTCCCTTTTTATTTTTTTTGATCTCTTACTATGTCAGAATTAGAACTTGACAAGTACCGTAAAGTGATTAACGAGTCCAGTCTCTTCTCAGAGATTCAACGATGCCTGGATAGGTTTACTATCGTAAGTGTGAGGTGCCTTGCGCTGGGATCCTTTGCAAAAGAGTTTCCCGCTAAATACCAGCTGGCACTGCTTCTCGAGATATTAGAAAGCATTGGCAAAGAAGTGGAAGTCTCGATATATGACCCTGTTTTTGATGAAACCGATAAGGCGTTCATCAAGGACCAACATTGGGAGATTACTGAGGTAGAAGAGTATAATGAAGAAAAGGAACCTAATAATGTCACTTTGTTCTACATGCCACATGCTCCTTTGGATTTAACAGAGCAAGTCATTAAACGAGAAAGACCGCACTTGGTACTTGGAAATGAACTAGCACAGCATACAGACCGTTATACCGAGCGGCAATTGTTCGAAAAATATCCTCTGTTGAGCAAGCTAGTGTACAACTCAAAGGACTATAACAAACACCCCGACGCTAAAAATAAGGACACAGACGGATTTGTAAAACAAGAATCCCGCAAGTCAAGAAGACGGAAAAATAAATGGTGCCCAACAACTTCAAACATTGATTACTCATTAGTGGAGTCCTACTTTACAGAAGGTGTCAACTTGATCACAGACTTCAAATCCGCGGAAGGCTCAGATGCTATCAAGAAAGGTCAGGAACAATGGCATCATTCGTTTTCAGATCTGGCATTGTTTGAAATAAACTAAGAATCAGTACTAGAAGTTTAACAAAAAAAAAACTAATTCCAGAAAAAGAAATATACTATGACCAGGGAAATGTGATCTATTTGCTGGATTGTTCTTCGTTTTTTTGCCTAATGTCACGAAGGTAATAGGCCTGTTTTTGCAAGAAGTGATGGTTTTTTTCTTTACAAACCCTTCTTTTCCGAGCTCGAGTAAATTCAACAAATAGTATCCTGAGAATAATACTATTCTATCTACCCGTCTCAAAACTCAACAAAAATAAATCTTTGAAATTATCCTGGCACTACGATGCTCTTAAGATACATCGGTTGTGCTAACATTTCCAAGAAAAGCAATTATTTTGTGTGTAATCCTTAGAAATCACAGCATTTCCCGAGAGGGTATTGTGCACTGAAAGTAATGGATTACGAATTTCTCGAGAACTCAAAAGAAAAATTAAAATATGCAAGCTCCACGTCAAAACCATTACGTATTCTGTGACATTAGATCTAAGTGCAGAGAACGCTGCACAGAAAAAGAAATGACGGAATGTTTTTTTGGAATTGCTTTTTTCTATTCTTCCTCCTGAACTTTATCTGTATCATGTAACAGTAAGCCGTACAAAGGGTTGTTCGGAAACTGTTGTAGCAAACACATTGTAACTTACTACATGTGTTTCTCCATGCGTGTGACGAATTGCGCAGAGACCAGACCAAGTTGTTTGCTATCCGATCGTACCTACATGAAGCCGACCGGACCCGTTTTGTTGCTGACCTCACGCAAACGATTACGGGTTGCAAACTAGAGAATATCGGGCAGAACTACAAGTAGAAAGTGACAGTCGTTGCGTATAGTTTACTTCCACTTTAACGATGCACAACAAGTGAAAAGTAAAGAATTTTTTTTTTCCAGAGTTGGATCAGGAGGGTAGATCAATTACGAAGAAAGGAGAGGTTAGAGATGAATATTTGCTGACTATTTGTGCATGGTTTCAGTACCAACACAGAAAAGATAGCATGTGAACACAGTTCCGTGCTATTTGTTTTCTTTTTAAGAATTTTTTTTTTTTGATCTATCGCTATCTTTCTACTGGATATACTGAGGTTTCCAAATTCGTTGAGTTTTCTGTTTTTAATGGTTTAGAAGCTCGGTGTGATCATCTGTGCAAGTGCAAAGGGAAAATGCACTACTGCATAAGAGATGAGTAGATTGGTTCAAGGGAATCTATACAACCAAAACAACTAGCCTATTCGAAACGGTGTAAATATGAAAAATTTTAATTTTATATAAAATATTCCTTGAATTGAGTCCAAGGTTTATTTCGGATTAGCGCAATTTTGCCAATACATTTTATTTAAGCATTGTTTTTTCTGGAGTTGATTTTATAGACTAGAAAACCGTTACAAGTTGAAGGTATTTCCACTGTTATAGGAAATTCGGACCTGAAAGAACTGATTGATATTGTATATTCGGTCATAAATTGGGAAATTTATCTCATCTCGACTAACAATTTTCCTAAGGGTCAACCGAAATAGAAGGTTATATCTTACTAATTATTATTGTCATTAGTAATGAAATTTGAAAAATTGTTATTCACTGTAACGGCCGTATTTGCCCTGACAACATTTTTGTTGTTTATTATTGCAACAGCGGGATCCTCCTCCAATTACAAGCCA
>JAJLUB010000143.1:0-26495 GCA_030564085.1 Nakaseomyces uthaithaninus | reverse complement strand
GACCGAGCAAGGGGCCCCCTGAAGCGCAGAAAAGGCCGCAGGGAGGAGGATGCTCCTTTGTGCGTTCTACACCCCCCTCGATGCGGGGGGTTTCCCCCTCCCTCTAATCAACGCTGCAATATATATATATATATATATTTGAAGGCATGGTATTGCCAAAAACTTGCAAATTGGTTTCTTGACAAGGAGAAAAGCACGGTATAGGTGAACGATGACAGTGCCTGTGGAGACGAAGAAGAAGCAGAGAATTATCAATTGTGTGACGCAATTGCCGTACAAGATACAGCTCGGGGAGACGAACGATGACTGGAAGATCACGCACGTCACTGGGAACAGCGCGCTGTACTCGAGTCTGGACTATCTGAGCTACGAGAGCGGTGCGGTGGAGCACCATGTGGTCGGGTGGACCGGGGAGGTGACGCGGGAGTCCAATGTGCCTTCGTTCGCGAAGGAGGACGGGAAGGACGACTCGCCGGAGGAGGACCCCATGTACCTCACGAAGGAGCAGATTGGCGGGCTCACGGAGGCGCTGCAGACGCAGATGCAGAGCTCTGAGAAGAACAGTGCTGCCTCGAGCGGGAGCACCGTGCACCCCGTGTGGCTGCTGCGGAGGGACCAGAGCCGGTGGAGGTCCTACGCGGAGAAGGTCATCTGGCCCACCTTCCACTACATCCTGAACCCTTCCTCCTCGAACATACACCAGGAGAACAACTGGTGGTACGACTACGTGAAGTTCAACGAGGCGTACGCTATGAAGATCGCGGAGATCTACGAGAAGGGCGACATCGTCTGGATCCACGACTACTACCTGCTGCTGCTGCCTCAGCTGCTGAGAATGCGCTACGACCAGGACATTGCCATCGGCTACTTCCACCACGCGCCATGGCCCAGTCACGAGTACTTCAGATGCCTGCCACGGAGAAAGCAGATCCTCGACGGCTTGCTCGGCGCCAACAAGATCTGTTTCCAGAACGAGTCGTTCTCGAGACACTTCGTGTCCAGTTGCAAGAGGCTGCTGGACTCTTCGGCCAAGAAGTCTAAGAACGCCGCGGGGATGGACCAGTACCAGATTAGCGCTTACGGTGGTGACCTGATCGTCGATTCGCTGCCAATTGGTGTCAACACGAAGGAACTGCTGCACGATGCATTCACGAAGGATATCGATTCCAAGGTGCTTGCCATTAAACAGGCATACCAGAACAAGAAGATCATTATCGGAAGAGACAGACTGGACCCTGTCCGTGGTGTGTTGCAGAAGTTGAGAGCCTTTGAAACTTTCCTGGAGATGTACCCTTACTGGAGAGACCAAGTCGTGTTGATACAAGTCAGTTCACCAACAGCCAACAGAAACTCGCCTGAGACTATCAAGTTGGAGCAACAAGTCAACGAGCTGGTAAACACTATCAATTCCAAGTACGGATCTTTGAACTTCTCTCCGGTCCAACACTACTACATGCGTATTCCAAAGGATGTTTACTTATCTCTATTGAGGGTGGCTGACCTCTGCCTGATCACCAGTGTCAGAGATGGTATGAACACTACTGCCCTAGAATATGTTACCTTGAAGTCGAACAAGTCGTCCTCTAATGCGTTGAGCTACGGTAATCCATTGATCTTGTCCGAGTTTTCCGGTAGCAGCACCCTACTGAAAGATGCTATCCTAGTAAACCCATGGGACTCGGTTGCAGTTGCCAAGTCAATTAATATGGCTTTGAACTTTTCAAAGGAAGAGAAGTCCGTTCTAGAAGACAAACTTTGGGCAGAAGTCCCAACAATTCAGGACTGGACTGACAAATATTTGAAATCTTTGAAGGAGGTTATACACGACGAATCACTAGGAACTCCTGGTGACCAAAAGAGAATCACCCCAGCTTTGAACAGACCAATTCTTTTGGAGAACTACAAGCAGGCAAAGCGTCGTCTGTTTTTGTTTGATTATGATGGTACTTTGACTCCAATTGTCCAGGATCCAGCCGCTGCTATTCCAACTGCCAGATTGTATTCGATCTTGCAGAAGCTAGCTGCTGACCCTAACAACCAGATCTGGATCATCTCTGGTAGGGACCAAAAGTTCTTGGAGAAATGGCTGGGATCAAAACTTCCTCAACTGGGGTTGAGTGCTGAACATGGTTGTTTCATGAAGGACATTACCAGTGAGGACTGGGTCAACCTAACCGAAAAGGTTGATATGTCATGGCAAACCAAAGTCAATGAAGTCATGGAGGAAATTACTAGACGTACACCAGGTTCCTTCATCGAGAGAAAGAAGGTCGCTCTAACTTGGCATTACAGAAGAACTGTCCCTGAATTGGGTGAGTTCCATGCCTCTGAGTTGCAGAAGGAATTGTTGAAATTCACTGACGATTTCGACCTTGAGGTCATGGAGGGTAAGGCAAACATTGAAGTCCGTCCAAGATTCGTCAACAAGGGTGAAATCGTTAAGCGTCTAGTCTGGCACAAGTATGGTGAGGACCAGGACATGTTGAAGGATGTTGATGATAAACTTCCTATAACAGAAATGCCTGACTTCATTCTATGTCTAGGGGATGATTTCACCGATGAGGACATGTTCAGACAATTGAACACCATCGAGGGCGTCTGGGACAAGAACTTCCCAGATGATCGTAACCAGTTTGGAAATTTCGGTTTCTACCCTGTTACCGTTGGCTCTGCCTCAAAGAAGACGGTTGCTAAGGCGCATCTAACTGACCCCCAGCAAGTCCTGGAGACCCTTGGTCTATTGGTCGGCGATGTCTCTTTATTCCAAAGTGCCGGTACTGTCGATTTGGATGCCAGAGGTCACGTCAAAAACAGTGAAAGTAGCTTGAAGTCTGAGCAAAATACTGTCAAATATGTCTTGAAGAGAACCGCTTCCACACAGAGTATAAAGAAGGAAACTTAATAAACTATCTCATAGATACATGTTCACTAATGAACAAACTTTAACGACAATTATTCCAATGGCCCTTTTCCATGGAGAGACGCAATTATGACTCACGTCTATTTCGATCTATTTTTTTTTTATTATTTTATTTCCTATTCCTTGTTTTGTTCTAGTAATCTTTAATCGATGAACAATGCTTCTTTTCTTATTGGACTTGTAGTTATGATAACTTATATAAAACTATATCAGATACATATGATTATACAATAACATATTCTATTGATCAAGTGACCATGGCCTCTTGTCACCGCCATCGACCGTAGCCTCTCGCTGTCACTGCAGCACTGCATTATGTCAACGCGAGTGATTCAAGGCAAGTGCATAGAAAAAAAGAAAAATGCAAATTTTTGAAAAATTTAAAAAAATCAAAAACAAAAATAACAAATACTGGAAAAGATAACCAGAAGAGATGCCAACGCGGTAAACATCACTTCAGCGCGCCATTATTTGTCCTAGTGAAGTCGCTATACCTTGACTTATTAAAAGTACTTACAGGTCGAACCGTTGCATTATTCCCTTTACTGTACAATAGCTTTGGGAGCATCCGGATTGCAACTTTTTTTTCCTGTTTTTATCCTGACTAATCTAGAAATAAAGCAATTCCAGAGAAATATACAAAATGCAGGTAGATATAGATAAAATACTCGAATCGTTGAAGCAGGGACTGTACATACCGGAAGAGACCGTATACGCTTTGTGCATGGATTCTCAGGAACTTTTGATGAATGAGTCGAACGTCGCGAAGATTGATACTCCGGTGACAATATGTGGTGACATCCACGGCCAACTGCATGATCTATTGACATTGTTTGAAAAGAGCGGTGGTGTGGAGAAGACAAGATACGTATTTTTGGGGGACTTCGTGGATCGTGGGTTCTATTCTCTGGAGTCCTTCCTTTTACTACTCTGCTATAAACTCAGATACCCTGATAGGATAACTCTGATTCGAGGGAACCATGAAACGCGACAGATAACCAAAGTTTATGGTTTCTATGATGAGGTTATGAGAAAATACGGTAACAGTAATGTATGGAGGTATTGTTGCGAGGTTTTTGACTACCTGTCACTTGGTGCCATCATCAACAATAATGTTTTCTGTGTACATGGAGGTCTATCCCCCGATATAGCTACCTTGAATGAGATCAGAGCCATTGATAGAAAACAGGAAGTACCTCACGAAGGCGGTATGTGTGATCTACTTTGGAGCGATCCCGAAGAAGTAGATACCTGGTCAATGTCGCCTAGAGGTGCTGGTTTTCTCTTTGGGAAGGGTGAAGTTGACCAGTTTTTGCATGTGAATAACGTTGAGCTGATAGCAAGAGCGCATCAGTTAGTTATGGAGGGATATAAAGAGATGTTCGATGGAGGACTGGTCACTGTGTGGTCCGCCCCAAACTACTGTTATAGGTGTGGTAATGTTGCTGCAGTGCTACGGATAGAAGATGATTTAGAGAGAAAGTATACGATATTTGAAGCAGTCCAAGCTCAGAATGGTGTTGGGAACACCATAATCCCTACCAAAAAAGCCCAAATGGATTATTTCCTTTAATTCTTAGAACAATTTCCCACCAAATGAGTTCTTAGGAATTATAGCAGTTTTTTTGCGTCGCAAAGAAGAATCTAACGACCTAGAAATTTAATATCACTAATTTTAATGCCTGTTTTTTTGTTGTGTTCTTTTCTTCTTCCCTTCATGTTTCATTTTTTTTCATTAGCATTTCTAAAATCGAGAATATCATTTATGGGATGTAAGGGTGATAAATTCAATCAACTTTGATTGTATCTACGTTGTTGCAATGGGCAACATTTCCTGTCGATAGTGCCATTAAGTTACGAGGGAAATTAGAAATGTGAAAGATTGGCAAGTTTGCCCTAGTTTCTTCCTCGCCACTCTTGTGTTTTCTGCACAGGAGGACTGAACCCCTTGCCAAATCCAATATATGTAACTTTGATAGCGCGATCTATCTACCTACTTTTCTTTTCCAGGTATCAAGTGAGCCAATTTTTTTCCTTGTGCCAGTGTTCACCATCGAAAATATTCCTTTTTTTTTCCAGTTCCAGGTTCCATAATTACTCTTATAGATGATTTTTGTAACAGTATAATCTTTTTCCTATTCAATGCAATCTAATTTCCCATCCATTTAATTAATAAAAAAAGTCTCCCTTCATTCATTGGTGAAGTGGAGAGCAAACGTGAGGGGGGTGGGAGATTCTGACATGCACTGCTACATGTTGAAAACTAGGGGTCTGTTATTTAGACGGCTACTGAATTGACATAAAGGAAAAGAATGTGCTCGAAGTGCACTTTATCAATTGGTTCACAATAGGTCAAGACAAGAAATCACTAATTTAATTTATTAAATTAATCAAGGATAATGGTAACATCGAGATATGACGTCATTTGGTCAAGGGTTTCGTCTATACTTTTTTTCTTCGCCCGTTGTTTTCAGAGTGCCGAAGCAGCGTGGCGCGCGCTGTTGTCAAGGTGGAAGTGAGAAGGAGGAACATCGCGCGATGGTGTTCTAGAACCACTCTATCTTGTAGCAAACATCAGTTCACTTAATTACTAGTCTACTGTCTGCTTCCCAGATCTTTGGAGGGGGGTGTTTGGGAGTCATTTCTTATTTAATTTCGGGGTTTGAGGTCTGGGTGGGGTATTAGCAAGAGAGTTCAATCATATCGCCTCACAAACAAGGATCCTTACACCACCACCCCACGCAATTTACCAATCTTTTGATATTCTTTTTTTCATTTTCATTATTGCACGCAAACCCGCACTCACATGTCATTTGGAGTCCCGCTCTCACAGCTCATTGTCGATACACCGAAGCCCATCCCCACAGGTATAGCGGAGATCGACCGCGAGCTCGACGGTGGGTTAAAGTATAAGGCAATCTACGAGGTGTACGGCCCGCCCGGCGTAGGCAAGACGCGGCTGGCCACCGATGTAGTGAAAAACTATCTTGAGAGCGCCCACGGCACCGGACAAGTGCTGTGGATAGCGACCCACGATGCGGTGCCAGCAGAGCTGCAGCAGTGCTCGGGGGTCCAGTACATCCGCATCAGGAAATTCACGGAGCTGCTGTACTTCTACCAGCGGCAGCTCGACTACGACATCAATTACCGGCAGCGCGAGAGCAGCCCCGCCGAGGGTGAGTCCTCGGGGCACAGACACGCCAGCGGGCCCAACCGCCTAGTAATTGTGGACGGGTTCTCGCGGCTGCTCACCGACCAGCTGGACAGCCTGGAGAAGCGCAACTGCACCACCATGCACGACACCAAGTGCCGGTACCTGATAATAATCATGGCGCTGTTCACGAAAGCCAACAACCGCGACAACGCGTGTCACCTGCTGCTGGACCACTGCATGAACACCACCTACAACCCCGACCTCAACTCCTCGCTAGACGAGGACCTAGAAATGGTCGAGGACGGACTCAACTTCTTCGTGCGGTCGCACAACTTCAGCTACGACAAGCGGCGGAGACGGCTGCACGGGGCGAAACATGTCCTGCGGAGCGCCCTCGTGGCGAATAACGCCATGGGCCACAGAGACAGCCGCTGGGAGATATTCATCAAGCGGCGCGTGGGGCTCTTCTGGGAGTGGTCTGGGGACAGACGGTGCCGCGTGGCCCTCGTAGAGAACACTGCGAGCCCCTCCGCAGGCGCTACTGCCTCGCAAGACCGCAAGCGACTCAGGACACAGGCACAGGCCCAGACCCAGACACGGGGACCCCACCCGCACTCGCAGTCCCCCCCTCACTCGCAGCCAGAGTCACAGTCCCCGCCGCAGAGAATTGTCACTACAACACCCTTCTAAAGCAGGAAAAAACGCAGGCTATTACGCTTCTCGGAAACTATTTTGCATGGGCGGGTTTTTCTCTCCATGTGCATCCCTCCTCCTTTGGGACAGACTCTCTTTTCCTAATTCGAACAATGGGAATGAGAAAAATGTGTTTGGGGGATGCAACCAAGGAGAAGAATTCACGGCATTTTCTCAGCTGGCCCTGCGCTGCTCCAGTGCCTCTGCCTCGGCCCCCCTGTCTCCCGAGGTGCTGCCTGCTGCTGCTGCCTTTTCATGTGCAGCCAGGGGGGGTTTTTTGCACTGTGATGGGCAGCCCAGAGAAACCGAGCGGGGGGGGGGGGGAGTCAGAAAACCTAAAAGTGGGTTGAGCGAATTCCCTCTTTGCGTCTGCGGGGGGCATCGACTTCACAAGAGGGTATGCCCAAGGCTGTCTTTCTGTTTTTACCGGACTACCGCAATAGGGAATCTTGCTGTCTGCGGATTTTCTTGGGGAGGGGGTCTGGACCGAGAGACAAATCCAAAACTTTAACAGTGGTTCGAACGCTCATACGCCACGGTGCAACGTGCGAATTGCAGATCTCCCGTCACGCTCGAACTTACAGTTGTGCCTGTGCTGCTTGACTCAATGTCCTAGAAAGGAAAACAAAGAGCGTACCAAGGGATAAGAAAACAAAATTCCTGTTCGGGCTATGGAAGGGATGTTGCCCAATAGAGCGATTCCCAATCCTCGTTTCCTATATGGGACTGCCGGATGTCATAAAAAATCTCGTTCTCCAATCCGGGTATTGAATATAGAAATCAATTCAAGATCAAAAGGAAAAGGCTGGATGGCGGTGGGAGTTTACGGCACTGTTATTTTTAGTACCAATATCCCGGTAACCGCTGGAGGGCGTCCCTGCAGTTTGCCATTTGTGGGGGGGTGGAAGACGTAAGGAGGCAAAAGAGCGTTCTATCAAATACTGGTGTGATTGCAGTGTTTTTTTCTCTACCAGTCGTCTCTATTTCAATCTGCGCCGTTTACGAGAGGAAGTGCCCAAGGGTTCCACTTAAAACCCCCTCCAACCTATAATTATAGCGACATAAAGAAAGTGACTTTTGTTTCTACACAGAAACTACTGCACGCCTTGCCTTGAACGCTTTGCTTTTTTTGCATAGAAATTCCGTCCGCCATCTTTCCTTCGGGTCTTCCAGCCACCCTTCTTACCCTCACCCTCCCTGCCCCCCCCCCTCACCCCCAGCTGTCAATTTTTGCGCGCGCATACAGCAGCCAAGGTGAGGAATGCTTCTCTTAGACATACACGCCCACTCTTTTCTTCACCCCCGCCATTTGCGCCCCCCTGGCCTACAGGGTTTCACTGGCAGAGCGTGTAAGTAGAGGTTGCTGAGTCACGCCCACGGGTGCCAGCCCTTTACTTCCCATCCCTCCCCCACCCTCTCCGCCCCCGCCGCGGGCACTTCAGCGCCGAAAAGCAAAAACGGTTTGCAGTGAAGGCAGAGGAGGCAAGGGGGGGACAAAAAGAAGGCGGGAGGCGGGAAAAACGATGTTTCCAAAGATTCCGAGTGCAGCAGTCCTCTCTTTTCCCGATCAGGCAAAGCTCCCAGTTCCCGCCTGCATGGAAGCCTCCCAGGGACTCACAGAAAGCGATGCATAGAATGTGCGCGAGGCACAGAACGAGCTCAAGACGAAAGAAAAAAAGGAACTCGACCGCCACGGAGCCTGTGGGACAGAAAAAAGAAAGGTATTATTTTCTTGTGATTAATTCTTCGCAAGCTGCTAAAGATAGTAGTGCTATAATGCAGACAATACGTACAAGCTACAGTGGTACAGCCAGGTTCTTTTTTTGTAGAAGTTGAGTAATAATATTTACTCAATGCAATGAGAGAAACTGGTAAACTGGAGTCTCTCAACCAGACAAAAAGGCAACAACTGAAGTTTTTGGAAGGGGGGAGGGCAGCCAACTGGTTTTTATGAGAAAAAAAACTATATAAAGAGGTCAATTATAACTTAAAGTTCGAATAGTTCATCACAACTTCTATTTTACAAGAAGCATAAATAACCATCAAAACCAAAGAAAACAAATCTTAGAATTTTAATAAAACAATGAAGTTAACTTCCACATTCGTTTCCCTAACTGTCCTATCTGCTTTTGCTCTAGCTCAATCCAGTGTCGAGCCATCCAGTGTCGAGCCATCCAGCGTTGAGCCATCCAGTGTTGAGCCATCCAGTGTTGAGCCATCCAGTGCTGAACCATCCAGTGTTGAGCCATCCAGCGTTGAGCCATCCAGCGTTGAGCCATCCAGCGTTGAGCCATCCAGCGTTGAGCCATCCAGTGCTGAACCATCCAGCGCTGCACCATCCAGTGAACCATCCAGTGAACCATCCAGTGTTGAACCATCCACAGCTCCTAGCGTATTTAGCAGCTCTTCTTTCAGCACCCAACCAGTCTTCTCCGGTAACTCTTCTGCTGACCCAATCTCTACATCCTCCGCTGCTCCTATCTCCACCTCTACTCCAGCTCCAATCGTTAACTCCACCACAACTACACCAATCACCACCCCAATCGTTAACAACTCTACTATAATTCCACAATCTACTTTCTGGGTTACCGACGTTGAAGTTGTTACTGCTTACACTACCTACTGCCCATACCCAACTACTATCGTTGTCAACGGTAACAAGACCATCACAGTCACTGCCCCAACCACTCTAACTGTCACTGACTGCCCATGCACCTTGACACACACCAGAGTCGAAACTACTTCTGGCGGTAAGGGTACTACCAAGACAATGGCTCCACAACCACAACCAGGCAAATCGACTACCTTGGCTCCACAGGCTTCCACTCCAGTTAGATCTTCTACTTTGGCTGCTCAAGCATCCTCCCCAGCTAGATCTTCTACTTTGGCCGCACAAGCCTCCACTCCACGTGTTACTATGCATGCTAACGCCGCTGGTAAGGTCGTTGCTTCCGGTATGGGTTTGGCTGCTGCGATCTTCTACTTGATCTAAGCATGTCTCTTTAGCAATTAAAAAAGGCTAAGACAGTAAACGACGCCACAACAACCACTCACGCTTAATTTGATAAACTAATATTCTCATACTACCTTCGGTTCCCATGTTTTAACATCCGGCCAATATGACTAATTTTTTTTATTTTCCAAAATTCTAATTTGATGTTTTCTACGTTATAAATTTTATGTTAGTGTTCGTTCTTACAAATAAAACAAAAAAGAACTACTCTTCTAATTTTTATAATTACTAAATCTTTTGTTTTTCTTTGGCCACACAAGCAGTTCAAAACTGTTAATACACTGTGACCTCATTTCTTTATGCCTTTACTTTAAATCGGTATCACGCTAATGATGCCTAGAAAAGTACCCAGTGTACTCTTTCTAGTTCTTTGAACAATTCATTCTGTTCTAATTAACTCGAACAGTATATGTAATAAAAAAATAACATTTTATAAACATATTTTATTTTAATTTAATTTCTAAAAAGAATAATATTTACCTGTCAAAATATCGACAAAACAGAACAACTCTGCCAAGCTTTAAGTTTTGCAAGAATAAATTAAATTGCTAGCTTTTCTTTTTCAGTGACTTGCTCTGAGAGCCGCGTCATTAGAAAAGAAGACACGTAACTCAAGAAAGCACATTGATATGTAGCTTCAACCATTCATCTATGTTGTTTACTGGAATCAGAATGACATTTTTGGTGTCCCTAACATAATAACGCAGCACTTTTTGGTTAGATCTCAGAATAAGAGAGTAGGCTAACAGATGTGCACACAGTAATTTCTTGTGTTTTACGTATTTCTGCTTGGACAAACTGTGCGCATCAATCTGTGCAAATCTGTCATCTGAGAACTCACTAATATCCTCCACAACACTGATGAACTGTTGACGCAGATCCTTGCCTTCTTGCAGGCCCTCTGCAAGTATCTCTCCGAATTCGGTACAGGAGCACAACCAGGTGTCCAGGTCAACGTATACCGGTGTCTCGTGTACTGTGCCCGACTTCACAATAAGCCTATAGTGTAGATCGGTGTCCTCATATAGCAGTGGGAGGTACTTGTCCAGAATCGCACTGTCTTGCAACTCAGCAAGCTGTGTGCTTGTTTGCTGTAGCTCAGTGGAGACAGTAGACGATTCAGCCACCGAGCTGTCGGCGTCGGTACCTGCCTCATCGATATCAGTTGCTGTCCCGACCACGTCATACACGTAAATAAACATGTCTGAAGAGTCCAACAGGGATAGGGCCCTGATGAACAGCTCCTTGGGGAACATGTAGTACAAGAACGAAGTAATGGTACCGTCCAACTCCCCGTGATTGACTAACTTCCCAAATATCTCAGAGTAATTGATCACGGTAGTACCATCTTTACTCATTACAGACTATAGAGAAAAAGAGTGTGTGTGTGTGTGTGAGAGAGTGTGTGTGTATGTATGCAAGGCAATGATGCGGTTGTACTGAAGAATGAAAGGGTTGCCCATAAACCCACAGACAGGAGTCGATGGCAGTTACTTCCTTTTCGAGACACTACACAGACTACTACTCTTCTGCACACGTTGGCCAATCTGTACAAGCAATCAACAGTAGACAAACCACATAACAGATACATTAATAACTATTAAGTTATTATAGATCGAGGAATCCTTGCTGCCCAGAAAGACTTGACACTGACTGAGAATCGAACGCAACATAGACAGCAGGCTCAAAATGCGTCCCCCCCCGCCGTATTCAGTGGCCTAACTGCCAAATACAACTACCGTGTAATTTTCTCGTAGATAGGTACATCACGTGTCAAATACAAAAAAATCCACGTGCAAAGTACGTTTAAAGTAATATATGTTTATTACCCTGCTGTGAAGCTCCCAATATGAGTTGCACGTGATTTCTCATATTTTGCAATCACGTGCCTCTACTACCAAGAGGCAGTTTTGTGAACGAAGTCCGCAGGATGACCTGTCTAGGCCCCAGCTTTTGTAAGGGCTTGCCCTCTACAAAGTCATTGAACGAGTGAACAAGGGCGCTGATTAGCCTTGACAACTCTGCGTTACACGCATACCATAGCTTCAATTTGTTGTGACAGAGGTTTTGAATAAGGTATCTAGGTATAACGCATATCTTTCTTCACAGCTATCAAGACGGCAGGATTCCCGTTGTTCTTTCTTTTCCCTCCTTCCATTTAACAAGTAATGAAACTTCCTTTTAAGTACACCAGGGCACAGCTCGAAATATTCCGGTTTTCCTTTTGTTTGCTGGCACCTGTCGCTGTCATGTACTATATTGGTACCGACACAGATAAGAAACTCAATGTGCCCGGCTTTTGGCCCGATCCCGAGTCTCTAAATCAGATACCTAAGGAGCCCTATGAGATCAAGGCTGAGCTGGCACGTATGAAGAAAGAGAGGCTCGAAAAGCGTTTGAGACTTGAGAGACGCTTGAAGGACGAGTTTGGACTAGATGTGGAAGCAGAGAAGGCTAAAATGAGGGAAGAACTTGGACTAACCAACAACTAGAAAATATTCTCTCCTTGGTATAAACACTTCTATTTTGATGAAAATCATATCCATCGATAACAATAACATATTCTTCACTACTCCCTTATTCCGCACCTGTTACAATCAATTACCGTACAATAGATATTACGATTCAAAAAATATACGCGATTTACGAATTCCGTTGCATAAACATATTTCGCTTGTCCCTGTTGATATAACATCAACCTTGGCCTATACAAATTTCCTTAGCAGGTTCCTACTTAATGACATGTACATAACACAACAACAAATACAAAAAAAATGCTAACAGTTTGTTCATTGAAATACAAATAGACAGAGACCAACGGTCTTCCATTCTTTTTTATCTTATAATAGTAAGTAACAGAGCTTTTTATCTGTTCAACAGATTCTGCTCGACGTAGTGTACAATATATAAACCAAATGCACCAATAACATGTGATGCGGTTGATACATCATTTGCCTTCCTCCTCTTCTTCTTCCATGGGGTTGTAGATGTTTTGCGACAAAAGTCGATTCAATTCGAATTTGATGAAATCTACTTTTGAAGGGTGTACCAGCAAATGTGTATCATCTAACTCCTCGAGGATAATGTCATGGCGCTCTGTATCTATCTGTACAATAAGAGCTTTGATGGAAGGATCACACTTTAACAGAACACCTCGTCTGGCTCTAACCATCCCCGAAACTTTTGTGTTGTCACTAATATATATGGACTACAGAAACAAATGATCGACAACAGCTAAAGATGCTAATGACCAGTTGCACAAGTACAGCAAATGAGGCTCATCTCGATAATCCCATCACATCAAAAGCCATTGCTCTCACAGTAACAGTTTTTCGCACAGCTCGCTCTCTCTATTTACGCAGGCCTTAACAGCGACAGAAGATTACTGATCACTAATTATATTTATGAATACAACAGTACATTATTTTGGCTGTGCCTGTTTTAAACGCAATTTAAATGTTGCTCCTATTCAAAACTGTACCAAAAACATGGCATAGAATTACCAAAATCAAACAAACCTGTGTTTTATTTGAAGTTACTCCCTCTTACTGATCATAAAAAAAGAATTAGGGATGGCTTCTAGTGATTCAGGACAACCAGCTTTCGCTGATAAAATAAATTCTGATAGCATAGCCCCAAACAACGATGAACTGTCAAAGGACAGTGCTTCTACTAAGAGCGTACAGGATAACTCTATTTGTAACACAATGAGTCCGGACGATCGAAATAGTGAAAGTGTTACTAGTAGTGGCGGATCTGTAATGAATGATGATAGACTTGGCACTATCACTCAACTATCATCTACTAATATATCTTATAGTAATAAAAGTGATGAAGAGAATGGAAATAGTTTTGATGAACTACCAATTCATGACAATACAAAAACTATTAGTAATGAGGATGAGGGTCAAAATGATGAAGGTGATCAGGATCAAGATGAACAAGTTGAACAAGATCAACAAGATCAACAAGATGAACAGGATGAACAAGATGAACAAGATGAACAAGATGAACAAGATGAACAAGTTGAACTAGATGAACAAGATGAACAAGATGAACAAGATGAACAAGATGAACAAGATGAACAAGATGAACAAGATGAACAAGATGAACAAGATGAACAGGATGAACAAGATGAACAAGAATATGAGGATCGAGATAATATCAGTGAAAATTCAAGCTATGAGACTGATGAGAGCACCAGTGATGATGAGGAAAATGAAGAGGATACGGAACCCCCAATGCTGAAATTTAGTAGAATAAAGAATTTTTTTGAGGACCTACCAAAACGAGATGCTATCTCAACGTGTTGTTTTGGAACGGATATTTTTGCATTTGGCACACATATGGGTTTGCTTCACATTACAGATACTCAGTTTAAGAAAATAAGGACGTTGAAATGTCATCGATCCAGCATTCTGTCGATATACATTGAAAATGATAAAATTGCTACAGCATCAATTGACGGTACTGTCGTAATTGGATCTCTTTCTGACTCCCAGAACTTACTTGCATACGATTTTAAAAGACCAGTAAATGCTGTAGTGTTACATCATAACCATGAAACATCAAAGATCTTTGTTTCTGGAGGTATGGCTGGTGAAGTTATTCTAACACAGCGAAATTGGTTGGGAAACCGCTCTGATATAGTATTAAACAAAAAGAACGGTCCAATTGTGGGAATTTTTATTGTTGATGACATTCTCATCTGGATGAATGATGGTGGAATTACCTTTAACGATATACCGAGTAGATCCACATTACTTAATGTAAAGTTTCCACATAATTCTGATGAAGAAAGAGCAGATTTATTTAGACCATTCATGCACAAAATAGATACTGATAGAATAGTAGTCGGATGGGGCAGAAATTTATGGTCCTTTAAATTAACAACACCAAATCCTACCAAAAACGAGGCGGCAAAGCTAGGATCTATAATATCAAGTGCAGCCTCAAGTTTACGGATAACACCAGAAAAGACTGTAGAGAAAGAGAGTTTTCATGTTACTGACATCTATTTGGCTGGTATTGCCTCCTTTAAGAGCGATCAACTGATATGTCTTGGTTTCCCAGTCTTAAGTACTAGAGAGTCTTTAAAAGGATGTCTACCTGAAATATCAGTTATTGACTTGTTGGATATGTCTGAGGTTTATTCTAATGAAGTTGTTACCAAGAACTACAAATCCTTGAACTTAAATGATTATCACCTTGGAATGCATATTTCTAATAACCTCCCAGAGTATTACTTAATTTGTCTTGAAGATCAAATTAAAATCAATTCCCTTTCATTGTATGATCATTACCAATGGTATAGAGAAAAAGGTAATATACCAAAAGCATGGGAAATTGGAAGATTAGTTTTAGAAATAAATGATTTATTTGCATTAGCCGTTGATTATATCAAGTACTTCACTAAAAATGAAGACTGGAAAACAGCAGCGGAGAAAATACCACAGATTTATTTCATTATCAAGGACAAGGATGCAACTGATAACTATCATCCTGATTGGATGATGCTATTTAACGATATTTTGAAGTCAGGAAATACAAATTACTTAGTTGACTTTCTACCGACTAAATGTGATTTACCTAATGTCGTTTATGAGGATGCATTGAAATGCTTATTGAAGAAGAATAAAATCGAAGTCTTTCAAAGCGCCATAAATAAGTGGCCGGTAGATAATTTCAATCTAGATGAAATTGAGTTGATATTAGAGGATATGAGAGAAAAAAATACCGATGAAGAACGTAACAGTATCTTTCTCTCATCACTAATAACAATAAATCTAGCTCAAGAACGATATTCGAAGGCCATTCCTTACATGATCAATAATAAAGATAAGAGAACATTTGAAATATTAAGGAAGTATAAATTAACTTCACATTTCCTGGGAAGGTTAGTTGAAATAATATTGATTCCATTCAAATTTAACTTGGATCAAATTGAGACATTAACAAAACAGCAGCTATTGTCCATATTTCACCAATCTTTTGAATTTGTTCACAATTCTTTAAGAGTGATAAAATTACCTTACTTAGTCGATGTGCTAAACTCTAATCCTCGCCTACAAAGGCTAGAGTTATTTATATTGGAATACCTATTTGATAAAGACCCATCATTATCTATCCAACATGAAGATCTACTCATCACATTATTAGCAAAATATGAAAAATCTCAATTGCTAACATTTTTAAAATCTAAACATAACTACGATGTTAGAAAAGCAATCACAATTTGCCAGGAATCAAATGATTTGTATCATGAATTAATTTATCTATGGGGAAAAGTTGGAGAGACCAAAAGAGCCTTATCGCTAATAATTGATGATTTAAATGATCCAGAATTAGCCATTCATTTTGTCAAAAGTTGGGGAGATCCTCAACTTATTGATTTTTTAGTTAATTACAGCATGGACAAACCAAATTTTATTCGTGCTTTACTAGAAGTAGCTGACGAATCTAGGATATTACACATAGAAGTACTGAATAACCTACCGGATGATTTGGAGGTCTCGGATTTGCCAGTATTGCTCAATAAGGTAACAAAAGAAGTAAATTTAGATTTAACTGTGCAAAAAACAATACATGAAATTATTGATGAGGATACACAAAAATACGCTATTGACTGGCTGAAATTCCGAATAAAAGGGAAAGTCTTCGAAGTTTTGTAGCGAACTGAAAAATTAAATTAAGTCATTACTAAATTACATGAAGTATCATTAGTGCCTGTATATAATGATTATTAAATTGATAAGTCTGGTTGAAATATATCTAGTCACTTGTAATTTGTACCAGACAAAAAAAACAAGGTGGATATTAGCGAAACAGTCTATATCGAATGCTGAATTCAAAAAAAAGGTTCTGTACCATTAATATGTAATTGGGTGTTGGTTGGCAAATTATTTGGTTGTAAGTCATTCAAATTGGTAGATTGTGTTTCATGTTCATGCTGCGAAGCAGACATAGAAGTTAATTCGTCCATGAACAATTCATCAAATCTAAATTGATTTGGTTTCTGCTTCACCTGTTGTTGACTCTTAGTTTGGACCTTCTTAACTTTTTTTATGAGTTCTTGGTATGTAGTTGATAATTGCTTCACTGTCCTTTTATTGAATTTGACATTATTATGGCTAATATGTTTGAGTAAAACTTGTAATGAATTGACAATCTCTAGGTCATTTTTTGATATATTGGGATCAAGTATATTATCCATATTATTACCGATTGGGCCTGAATCGTTGCCTTTTTTTAAAGTAATCGGTGAGGGGTTGGAATCAGGGCTGGTTCCATATAACTCCAAAATGTGTTGGATACTACTGTCCAATGGTGATGACTTGGCTAGATTATTTGAGTTTGGTGGTGTGATCTGGGGAGCCTTGTTATCTAGTGACTCGCCAAATTGATTACCCAACTGTACAAAATCGGTATTGCTATTATCTTGTTGATTTGGTAGACCGTTTGTAGAGAGTGCAGGACCAAAAAACTCATTTATGAACTCGTTGTTATTATTGCTGTTATTAATCGGCAAATCTACACTCACGGGGTTAAAATCAATATTGTCATCGTTAGAGTCCATAAAAATAGTTGACTTGTCGATAAGAGTACTAACATTGAATATGTTGTTTTGATTGAATATGTCTACGTTACCAAAATCTGTCGTGTCTTCATTTTGATAGGCTTTTGGGGCCAGAGGAGTTAATTCATTACTAAAACTTTCTCTCTTCACAGCAGGTTGGATTGAGTTCTTTCTAGTGCCAAATTCCTGCAAGCCTAAATTTGGTTCAGTAGTGTTACTGGTTTCAACATCCACTGTTATTGGAGGTAGAATGTAACTCTGTAATGCTTTGATATTTTCACTTTCTGATATATCAGGCTCATAGTTTTCAATAATTGCACTCTCAACTAGCTCTTCTGTGCTCAAAAAGTTTGTATTCTTATTCTCAATATTCAGATCTAATAACATTTCGTAGTCCCATTTTTTCTCACAATGATATTCGTTACAGAGGTGTTCAAGTTCTCCTTCCAAAATCTTGTTTTTCTTGAAAGCCATACTAACAGTTTCGTTTAACTGAATCATATCATTCGGAACTAAACCTGAACTTTTCCAGTTAGCCTTAATAGTATCTATAGGAATCTCTGACCATGCTTTGTTTATGAATTTGAATGCATTTGACATCGTCAATTGACTTTGTTCAAAGCTGATCAAGATCTCCTTTGTCTTCAGTTGACTTTCTAATCTTTTTTGTAAGTGGATCAGTGCCTGGTATTGTTGAATTCTATATCTCGTTTTGAACTCATCTAACACACCCCAATTAAAAGGCAAAAATCTGGAATTTGCTGAAGTGTAGATCAGATTGATATGTTTTAAATGAAGATTTACAATTCTGTGGGAACATGAATCGTCTAAAATAATGCATATTTTTCTATTATCGGCGCCAAGTCTTTTATCCCATTGGGCTAGCCAATTGTGAAACAAATTACTTGTTAACCATGATTTCCTATTGCTGTGATATGTTATATTGAATTTTTCAGCCATTTTTTGTCCCAGTAAAGACTGTGACACGGGATCCATTGGTTCATCCGGAAAATAATTTCTGAAACTGTTATAACTATTATATCTCCCAACAACAACAGGATTCATTTTGTCAGAGCCATCCAAGTTCGAACACAACATTACTGTTGCCACTTCAATTCTACGTTGAATCTTGCTTGCCTCATATTGAGCGTAATCTAAGGGTAAATTGTATGCAATGAAAGTTTCATCTAATGTGTATAAATCTTTTGGTGGAACTTTCGAAAAAAATATTTTCAAAGCATCACGCTCTTCAAATGTCCACACCTTGGGCGGTTTCGGTAATTCTTCATCCAAGGAAGTAATGTTTACATCCATCTTGGACAAAAAGTTTGTAATCCATTTATAGCTGAAAGAACCGTTTCCTTCTCTAAATTCGGCCGGTATTCGATGCCATACAGACTGCGCAGTTCCTTGAATAATTGGTGATGTAATCGGAATACCATTCCACAAACTTTGTGATATCCACTCTTGCATAATACGACGGACTAGTATGTTATTTGGTGTTCTGAGACGGTTAGCATCCTTTTCGTGTTCTTTGCAGTTCATGTACGTTGATTTCCTCGCCAGTAATCTCGAAATAGTGCCTTGAGAGGGAATCTTTGGAAGCTGAAACGTATCGTATGCCCACTTGGCCAACTCCAACTGTGTCCATTTGGGATGGCGTTCTGCCATTAAGCAGATGTTGTACCTCTGTTCAATAGAAAGCATTTTATCCCTAGATTTCTTTATAATAGAAACTTGGTTTTAAAACAGAGATCAGAGCCTGATTTGGTAAGCTTTCTGTGTTTGCAGTCCCTTCGATGCCTAAAAAAGCAGTTTCCCACCAAATTTCAGGCAGAAAAAGAATGGCAAGTAAAAGCCTTATCTGGATCTATGTACAAGATAAGTAAAATTCTTATTCTATTGCCTATTCGCCTTGATAACCTACAGATATCCTGAGATGACCAGCACTTTAAAAAAATTTTTTTTCTTCTCTTTTGATTGAGTGCCTTGTTATGAAATTTTCCTCTAGTGATGGTCCGAGCTTGACGAAATGGCAATAAATCTCAACGTCAGCTGTCAAAATGAATCACTCACTTGACTGTTCAGGAACCGGTCCTAGGGTGGGAAAAGAACGAGAGTGAGCAGGCACCTGAAGCCCAGGAGGAACAAGAAGGAGCAGGTTTCCAATTAGATGTAGATGCAACATGGTGACCTTGTTGTCGGAGAGGTTGCCGGATTGAAATACTACTGCACGGGTTTATTTCGATATGGTGAGCTGTACTATCGGACCATTGAGGTATCAGTCCGAGTACTGATGCAGATGGTTGCCAATGCCAAACAATGTGCTCGGGTATATGATTACCGGGTTCGCTATATTTTCTGGAAGAACCACCCTGTAAGGCAGGTTTGTATTCTGGGCACTGTTGTTGGAGTTAAGCACACTTGGATTAAAAATGACGATCAGGTTATTCTACTAGTGGATGATTGTTCAGACTCGCAGATATTGGCATGCAGGTCAGAGGTCAATTACTTCAAGTCATTTGGAGTTAATGAACATGCTGTTGTTGGTGCGAAAGTGATGATAATTGGGGAGTACAATATTGAGTATGCAGAATTGGTTGTTAGTGATATAAAAGTGATAAGTTCCACTCTTTCGGAAGAGCTTGCTTTCTGGAGCAGGCGCGATGTCGAACTGCTCAATTTGTCTGAATGGGTTATTGATCTGTCCTATCTGGGGTCATTTCAAGATAGCAAATCATTGATTGAAGAACACCCAGATGGGGTATACATTGATCACTTGCAGGAACAATCCTTCAAGGATGAATTGGTAATAACTAGTCCATTATGCAATAAAAACATTGAATGTTCTGCAAACGACGAAAATGGTGTGTCGTTCGAAACTCTGGGAAAACAGAGCACGACCACGTACATTAACCGCTGTGAAGAAATATTTGATGTAGACTCCGATGATATAAGAACATCTGAAAATTCCAACCTGAAAGAAAAAAGTGCAACCAGTCTGAAGAGTGTGCGCTTACTGATCCTGTTGCATCTCTTAAAGGCACGTGGAGACCAAATAGCGACAAATGAATTGCATACCTCTCACGATATTTCATCATCCATTGACGCCTACTTGAGAGGTCGGGTGCGACAGGGATCAGCCCCAAATGCCACAAACCGCCTCGCTACCAAATCCGAGGCACTCGAAGAATGCCTCGATACGTTCATCAAAGACAGTGTTATTCAGTACACAGACAGCAGCCATTCCTACATTGATACAACTACAATACACTGCGTTAAGCAATATTTCCACAAGAGACTCTTGTTACTGGTAAATTTACACTCCCTCTTGGGATATTTTGCATATGAGGACGTCCAGCTGGCTCTATCGAGAAGGAACCTGTCAAACGATATACTCCTCCAAATATTCAAGGAGAGTACAAAACACTTCCTGTGTCCTGGAAACGACTTCCAGGTTCAGTCCTGGTATGTGGACACCAACCTGAATGGCTTCACGATACACCTGCAATACACATAGAACTTGCTGCCAATACAGCACTAACATCACTCACTATCCACGTACCATGTGACGCCTTCGAGAATTTAAATTTTTTTTTTTTTTATTTGCGGGCGATGCGATGAGCATCGGATTGCGCAGTGGTGCACTACATTTCGTAATATCCAGGCTATTTGAAAGTGGTCATGAGTGATTTATTGACTGTGTTCCGGAGGAGTTCCGGAGGAGCCCACTCCGCAATACAGATCAAGAGCGGTCCGTGTGATTTCACAGTACAGAAAGTAGCAGCAATGTTCAAAGTTGAAGGGTGGAATATCAAGTCTGAGAAGGTTGCCTTTGCTGATGCGAAGAAGGAGAAGAAGGAGAACAAGAAGAAGGACAAGAACAGGAAGCTAAATGACAGAAAGCGGGAACGTAAAGACGCCGATGAGAGCAGAAATTCAAAGTCAAGAGGGGACCAACATTCTAGCATAGAAGAAGCTGGTGAGGGGAAGAAAAAACGTAAAATTGAAGATATCAAGACTATTATGGAAGACAAAACTCCGGTGGTACCTGCTAGAAAGCTTACTCCACTGCAACAAAAAATGATGGCAAAGCTTACTGGGTCTCGTTTCAGATGGATTAACGAGCAGCTGTATACCATCTCTTCTGAGGACGCACTGAAGCTTGTGCAAGATCAGCCACAACTTTTTGACGAGTACCACGATGGTTTCAGATCACAGGTGCAGTCCTGGCCTGAAAACCCTGTCGATGTGTTTGTCGACCAGATAAAATTCAGGGCTAAGAAACCTGTGAATGCTCCAGGTGGTCTGCCGGGTTTGAAAGACCGTAAGATTGTCATAGCAGACATGGGCTGTGGTGAAGCTCAACTGGCTTTGGATATCAACACATTCTTCAACAAATACAATAAGAAAGCGAAGAAGTCACATCAGAGATACTGGGAGTGCCATAGTTTCGATCTGAAGGCAGCTAATGAAAGAATCACAGTAGCAGATATACGGAATGTACCACTGCCTGATAATTCATGTACGATAGTTGTGTTTTGTCTTGCACTCATGGGAACGAACTTTCTCGATTTCATTAAGGAAGCTTATAGAATCCTAGCCCCACGCGGTGAACTCTGGATTGCCGAGATAAAGTCAAGATTCGGAGATGGCAAGGGTGATGAGTTTGTTGATGCTTTGAAACTTATGGGTTTTTTCCATAAGAAGACAGATGATGAGAACAAAATGTTTACACGATTTGAGTTCTTCAAGCCTCCAGCAGAGATTATTGAGGAAAGAAAGGCTAAACTTGAAAGAAGACAGAAGTTTATCGAAGTTGAAACGGAAAAGGAAGAGTTGGAAAAGAAGCGTTCCAAGATAGCCGAAGGTAAATGGTTGTTGAAGCCTTGCATTTATAAAAGACGTTAAATCGGATACATAATGTTGTGCGTTTGTGCATTTACGTTTACTCTTTAACATATTCTAATATTATTAATAATAATGTTTTATTTCTTATTTCGAAATTCGCTCTCTGGAGTTGAATTTGTCAATCTAGTATCTCATCAATTATCCTCTGATATGCATTTCACTTTCCAGCCAGCGGGAAATTCCATGACCAATGGTAAAAGCCAAACCTTAGGAATTGTTGATAGTAGTTTTATAGCTGAGTATTGGTCGTTAAAGCATAAGCATAACAATGGATAAAAAGTGCGGTAAAAGGATCACTTATATTATGTACAATTGAGAACCCACCAGAAAAAAATAAAATCGCAGCACCGTTCGAGAAGCCAATAATAGCTTAGTTCCTAAGTTCTAGAGCCTTGGAAGAATGACTGGAAACGGGCTAGCTGTCCCAAATTATCTAAACCGGGGATGGAAGGAAGCTGGAAAAAGGATTCGCTGCTCTGGTTGTGGTTTGGGTCCCAGCGATCGCAGCAGCGGAAACCGTACGTGTTCCAACCAGTCATCGATGCAGCTACAGCAACTAGAACTAGATAAAATAGTTTCAGCCTTAAAACGCAGAGAACAGCGAGGACAAACCACGCAATTGGTGTGATGTACATAGACCACCAGAAAAGCTTACTATCTATAGGGTTGATTGGCGGGCCTGTTGTGTACTGTTTGTGGGATTCAAACGTGAAAGTGTCTGTGTTTGTAGCCGTTGAGTCATACCACCAGCGGAGCTGCACCAGCTTCCGACCACTTATATTCTTAGTTATATAAAAGTCCGTCGCCAGCAAAAGAACAATTGTAATGAACAGTGCTGTAAAGCTAGGGAATAGGAACCCAGTCAGGTAAAATACCAGCGGCGCAGCTTTTCCTGCGAGATGCACGGTCAGTAGCACCGGATGAGACGACTTCAGTATAGTGTCGTAGAAATTCCTAACGTGATCCATTGAAAAAAGGTGAATAACACTCTAAATACCTGTGCTGTTTGTGTTCCGATATATTTATAACGTGTGCTACTAAGCTATACAAACAACAAAAACCAAATTCACTTCAAATGTGGGGCTTTTCCAAAACTTCTTGTCACTGTTAAGCGTAACTTTCTGTAAGTTCAGGTGCCAGGCTTTCCCTTTACTTGAACAAAGTTACCCTTTGAAGTCTCTCAGTTGAGATCACTGCATCTCCAGTGCACGGTGATCAAACGTATGACCTCCAGGTGACATGTCAGAACCCAGCCTTTAGTACAGAACTACAAAACCACCTAGGATGGGGAAGGGGCAGCGGGGAACCACGGATAATTACGGAAAGAAATGGCCCATCAGGAAGCCAGTATCTTGACAAGCACATCACATAAAGAAGTATAACCAACCTCAATGATGTGCATAGAGTGTGTGTATATTACATTCTGCTGATATGCCACCACGACTGCCACATATAGTGAGTCCAGGTGACCTACTGCTAATCCGTCTTCTGTGACTGCCATGTGACTTGAAAATTTTTTTTTATTTGGGCCGAGAGCGATGCGTGTGCTATGCTGCGCGTCGTTGAACCCAGACACACACACTCTGTTTAGCAATTTATAATGTATCAGTAGTGATCATATGTTCTTTATTAATACGGGTTAACTGTTTGTACTTATGCTTCTCCTGTGGTGCAGAAAGACAATTACACCTGTGTGCAAGAACCGAAGATGACTGCTGAATTGCGTATGGAGGACATTCCTGTTGATGATGTTGACTTCAGCGAGCTGGAGGCTCAGTATAAGCTGGACGACGAGTTCCACTTCGACAACTATGTTGTTGTCACTGGTGCCCCTGTTATTCCAGAGAGCAAAGTTGCTGTTTTGAAGAAGGCGTTGGGTGGTTTGTTTGCCAAGGCTGGTAAGGTCGTTGACATGGAATTTCCATTGGACGATGAGGCTAAGAAGACGAAGGGTTTCTTGTTCGTTGAGTGTGCCACTGATGCCGATGCTAAGAAGATTACGAAGGCCTTTCACGGCAAGCGTCTGGATTTGAAGCACCGTCTGTTCTTGTACAGCATGAGAGATGTTGAGAGATTCAGCGGTGAGGAGAACGCTGGCGAGTTCAAGGAGCCTGAGTTGCCTCCGTTCGTTGCGTCCTCCTCTTTGAACTCCTGGTTGCTAGACGAAGAAGGAAGGGACCAATTCGTTATCCAGAAGGACAACTTGACTGGTGTCTTCTGGAACTCCATGCATGAGAGTGACGATGATGTCGTTGAGGACAGAAACAACTGGTCCACTAACTACGTCAGATTTTCTCCAAGAGGTACCTACTTGTTCTCCTACCACCCTCAAGGTGTTACCTCTTGGGGTGGTCCTCAGTTTGACCGTTTGAGAAGATTCTACCATCCAAATGTCAGAACCTCCTCAGTCTCTCCAAACGAGCAGTACCTGGTCACTTTCTCTCCAGAACCAATTGTAGTTGACGAATCCATTCCAGAGTCTCCTTTCACAAAGAAGAACGAAGGTCACCACATCTGTATCTGGGAAATCGAAACTGGTTTGTTGATGACCTCATACGCTATGATCAAGAGTCCGTTCTTGCAATGGCCATTCATCAAGTTCTCCTACAACGATAAGTACTGTGCCCGTATGGTTGGTGAGAGACTAGCTGTCTACGACTGTACTCAAAAGTTCAAGCCTATGGAAGCACCAGCTTTGAAGGTCAACGGCATCAGAGACTTCTCTTTCGCCCCAACTGGTGTCGAAGTGCAGCCATTCGGTAAGAACGATGAACCTTCTGTCTTGTTGTCATACTGGACTCCTGAGACCAACAACAGTGCCTGTACTGCTTCCATTGTTGAGGTTCCACGTGGCCGTGTTCTAAAGACTGTCAACCTCGTTCAGGTCTCCAACGTTACCACCTACTGGCCTGAAGGCGGTGAGTACTTGGTTTTCAATGTTGAACGTCACACCAAGTCCAAAAAGACTATTTTCAGTAATTTGCAGATTTGTAAGCTGACCGAGAAGGATATTCCCGTTGAGAAGATCGAGTTCAAGGACAGAATCTTCGAAGTTGGCTGGGAGCCATACGGCAGCAGATTCATCACCATCTCGAACCAAGAGGGTCCAGACGACAACGTTGCAATTCCAAAGAATGTCGTTACCTTCTATGCGCCAGAGAAGAAGGAAGGTCCAAAGAACAAGATTGTTATCAAGAAGTGGGTTGTTGTCAAGGTCATTGAGAAGAAGTTCTACAACACCGTCTCCTGGTCGCCAGCCGGCAGATTTGTCAGTGTCTGTGCGCTGGTCAGGCCTGACATGCGTCGGTCTGAGTTCCAGTTCTTCGACATGGACTACCCCGGTGAGAAGAACCTGAACGAGCAGAAGGATGTCATGTGCGCCTTGAAGGATGTCGGCGAGTCGAACTACAGCGCTGCCACCGACTTGTGCTGGGACCCTACCGGCAGATATCTGACCGCCTGGTCGTCTTCCTTGAAGCACAAGGTCGAGAACGGGTACAAGATGTTCAACGTCGCCGGTTTCATTGTCAAGGAAGATGTGTTGCCAAACATGAAGAACTTCGCATGGAGACCAAGACCAGAGTCCAGACTCTCCAACGCAGACAAGAAGAAGGTCAGAAAGAACCTGAAGGAGTGGTCCGCACAATTCGAGGAGCAGGACGCCATGGCCAACGACAGTGCCTTAAGAGAGCTGATCTTGAGACAGCGCTCTATGTTGAAGGAATGGCACGAGTACAGAGCCGACGCCGCCTCGAAGGTCACGGTCTTCGACATCGCCCCATGGGTCGACACCTCCAAGGACTCCGACGACTTCGTCAAGATCGAGGAGATCAAGGAAGAGATTGTCGAGGAGAAGAAGGAGAAGGTCTAAGACCCCATTTCTTCGCACCCACTCCCCCCCCCCCCGCAGTTATATAGTATATACAAATAGGCATGTATCTAAAAGATAGACTCCACCCACCCCCCATGTCATCGTCTCCAGCTAACAGAAAATGCGTGTGGTCAGCAGAAACCTGAGTGGCATACGTTACACCACCGGAACCCCCACTTGGAATAACCCCGTGTACCCGTATACACGCTAGCTGGCGAGAAACAGAACGACATCAGCGAATACGGCGAGCCGATCTCGGGTCTCGTCTGGCAGGACCTCCGAAAAGACAGGTTGCGACACAAAGCGGGATGCAAAAACCCGACAATGCGGCCGAGGGTGGGGGGGGGCGAGGCGGGA